>JABMBR010012759.1:0-36219 GCA_018881525.1 Meteorus sp. PSUC_FEM 10030008 | reverse complement strand
TAATAATAATAATAATAGCTGCTATGGTAAAACTATCAATTCTATCTACGTGTAATAACATAGGTGTCATAATTTTTATCATTAATTGTACGTGTCATAATTGCAGAGAGCATTTCATAAGACTTAAACTCGTTTATTATTATGAAACTTTTTCATTATAGTGCTAAGAAAAAACTCATCACATAATACAAGAAATAATAGATGAGCTTTTGACGTTCCAGATGAAAACATTCATGAACTATTGAGAGATATACTTCATTATATCATAAACAGATTAACATGATTAATTATTTCCAATTGAGCATTACGAAATAATTCCTTCTTGACTACATCGCTCTTATTTTATCTAATAATAAATACGGCAAGAGTATCGGTCGCCTTGTTATAAATATCACTCTAATCAAATTCAATTCCCGACTTTGTGCGAAAGAAAAAAGTGAACTTTCCAATTGTTACTGTATAACTTGATCAGAAGAATGAAATATGTAATGAATTGAATGTCGTGACTTGATAAAAATAATAAATTATTTGATCGAATATTCGGTTCTCTTTGACAAGTGATAGATAGCACGCTGGTGATAAAAATATTGAATGGGAAGAGCGTACAAAAGCGTGGATTCTTTTCCTGAGGTCATTGTTAATATTGAATTGATTAGTTTTTATACTTGGAATTTTCTTCACTACATTAGAAGTTAAATTTACTATATACATATATACAGTGATATCGAATGAAAGAGAGTAAGTGCGGATCATAATTAATTCTTCTAGTTGGATGCCGCCTTTCAAATCTATTCGATATGGCAGAAGAAAAATAATTCTAGTCGATGAATTATCGTGTTATTGCATGCAAGATGATGAATCAATTAGATACGATGTGATGAATGTGAAAGGGAGCTGGGAGATTATTTCCAGAGTGAATATGAGCGAGTTAATTGTCTTCTGTCATTTGATAATACTTTCAATCTTTCTACTATTGAGAAAGCCAGCACGCTGTTATATAGAAAAGTAAAAAATAAAAAGAGAAGGAAATCATTTCTTCGTAGACTGAAATTTTCCTTCTCTATGTTCCCACAAAAGTCTTGATGTTTTTATCGCCAACTAATATTTAACTTACAATTCGAGATTCTAGTGAGAATATTTCCTATTGGTTCAAATTTTTCCTGCTTTTTAACAGTTGGCTAATCATGCCAGTTCTTCTCTGAAACATTCGGTATTGTCCCTCGCTGTCATCGGTGTCATTTCCTTTGGTTCCAGTAAAGAGTTGTAATATGGGTCCATAGATTTACCACGGAGTGATGTACGTTTATCGTTGAAGAAGTTCAATCTCTTCCTCTGCAATTCCGTCTCGAACCATTGTCCTGATTTACTCATTGCTTTATTTGGATTGAACATTAAGATTTTAACAACACTCCAAATGAGGAATATCGTTCCACCTAAGAACAAAGCATATTTTCCAACTTCTTCTACCGTTGGCAGTACATTCAGGTAGAGAATGAATCGGTTGTTCATACTGTCTGGTAGCTCATGCATTCCCTGAAACCAATCGATAAAAACATGTATTTTCATTTAATTGCGAATGACAATTCAATAAAAATTTTATTCTAGGTAAGCGGTGATTTCCACGTTGTGATTCATCAAGATCATTCTGTAGTCACACAGGAATGACAGTCAACAAATTAAATGGAATGTTTAGTCGTCTACACCATTCAATAATTTATGAGCGATATCGCGAAAGAATGACAAAACACATTCAAACGTTGTGATATCCTTCTGGTTTTTCCCTCTCAAAAAAAAAATTGCATCCATGAGACATCTGTGTCATATCATTATCTCTATTAGAGCATTCAAAAACATCATTTATACTTACAATCTCAAACCAGAGAAGTGGTAATGTCATGTCAGAGAAACCATTGGTATGTGAAATGTCACTTATGTCCTGTAGCGCCAGATTTATTTGGAAGCGGAATGCTAAATCAACTGGTAGCCCTGACTTTGGTTGAATATAGAAGTATGACTCGTGCAATTCTTGTTTAGGTTCGAGACCTTCAACTTTTGCCAATAATGACGAATCTGATTTGTAGAAATGTGGATATGACAACGCTATTGGAAATCCTGTTAATGAAAATGATAAATATTGATCAGATAAACATTTATGTGACATTTATCGGTACAGGAATTTATTGCGAAATTATTCATTGTTTGTTTATCGATAATCTCTATCATTTGCGTATTGTGACGTGATGATTCTTTGATTTTTTGCCTTTTTTCTTCACTCGATGTTTTGTCATAGCGGCACAATCTCATAAATCAAATTGAATTCCATGATAACATACTGAGTAATAACTTCATGACTCGATTGTCATTAAACTTACCATAATAGCAGTCAGTAACGTCAATTAGACCTGGTGGTAAACAGCGGTTGCCACGACAGAAACATGAATTCTCTGGGTTGTATGCTCCATTGTCAAGTTCATTTTCCATAAATTTGTAACGATAGGTATGCAAGTTTTTGACAATTTTCTCGCCAGTTCGTACCTGAAAAATATTTTGGTTAATAACTTGCGTTGCTTATTTATTTTCGTCAATTCCTTAACATTCTCGTCAATTACTATCAACTCACCATTCGAGCGCTGCGGCAAAGGCTTTTCCTATAAAAAGTCAGGGTGTCGTTAGGTTCAATATAACTAGGGAACTTAGCACCGTCACTGGCACCTCCAACATTTGCACATTTTCCAGTCCAATGTGGAAGATTTACATTTCCATTGTATTTATCGATGAGTCCAGTTTGTCGTATATCTTTCTCGCCTGTATGGACTGTTTCGAAGTCGCCTTCGAAGTCATACATCTGTACCACAGAAGAAACAATAATAAATAAATTTCATCGACTCAGAATATTTTCTGGATAGAAAACGATTGATGATTCCTATTCATTTGTGTGTTGAACAGAAATCTCATTTTCTAATGAACCTTACCCTATCAATGAGGCCCAATTTGTCGAATTTGATCCACGAAGGCATAACTTTATTCCCAAGTGTAACCAAACTTGATTCGTACCCGAACATAAATTCTTTTGCAGTCATTTGCACAAGGGGCTGTGAATCAGTCTGTCTGATCAATACATTTAGCCCCCACTGGGTTATATACGACGCATCTTTCATGACATTGGCAATGCTCTGGAATTAATCAAAAGTGAAATAGAAATTAGAGTTCGTCGATAGCCAATTATTCCCGCGCTTTTTCGCTACTGTTTGAATCTTTTGTTAACTAATATTGGAACAAGCATCCACCTGAAACTCTGAATTATTGATCACCTTTGTAGTTCATGACAGTAGAGTTTAACTATTCGAATATAGCATAGGCACATGTATGTAGTCATTTATTTGCCTATAGTTTAATCTATTTTTGTCAATAACCGATTACGTGAGACAAGTTGGAATTTTCATTCGTCACGGCGATCATCTTACATGATCGACATCCGGTGTACGATGTAACATATTATCATTGCATGACAACGTGTTCGCATACAGAGATGTTTCAATTATTATTTTCCATAATTTTTCGCTATGGTAACGTCAACTATTTTATTATGTTATAATTTTCCAATAATTCATTGTCACCAAGATTTTATGCTCTCTAGAGAATTTTTCCCCACTTGGTTGCATAGTTGTTGAGCAGTTATCACTTCAGCGATTGAACGTCATTTCCTCATATGTCCATATGAATTTTCCATTCATTCATCGACAGTTTCTTTGGTATCAATCAATCGGTGTTATATCAGCGCTTGATCAATTTAGGGTTACCCTGATGAAATGAATTCAATGAGGTATCTCTGTTCCATTGACAATTGTGTGAAAATGTCTATTCATGAAGTAATTTGTGATTGACAAATCATTATATAAATGTAGATGATTATCACGTGATATAGAACTCAATTCCCATCGATGTATTTATTGGAATAATTCTTTTTTATTATCTATCAGTGCGTCATGACTCTGCAGTTATGACGGAACTTTTTTCTCATCTATTGCTCTTACGCAATTTCTTTTATTGTAGAATACATAAATGAATTAATTCATGAAATGTTGAGCAGAAAAAAAATGTTGATCAAGTAAATCAGATGATTATTCATTCTCGGCAAGCAGTAACATGACAAACTATGCTCGGAACATCGCAGTCTGTCAGAATTAATCAATTGATCGATTCACTGATCAGTTCTATATCCACATATTTCATAAATAATTGAAAGGCTTGATGGTAAAAAAAAGAAGTGGAAACAGGATCGTTGTATGGTGATTTATGGAGATACGTATTGCGGAAAAATAGCATTGCGGATGATCCTTCGAGAACGTTCACTGTCCTCATTCATCCTCACTTCACAATCATCTTTGATGAGGTAATTTCTAGAATAATATTTGACGACGGATACAATTTGATGATATAGGAAAAATCAAGTTCGTAACGATTTATATGAGTGGCTGTTTAGTATTTTTTCCACTCGTCACGCAATCACGGTTGTTAGTTTTATGACTTGACAACTTTTTTCGTGAAGAAATGAATTTGAATAAATTTTTACTGCGTTAATATTTTACATTCTGAGACAGTTCTGTTTACATTGTTATGATGACATCGGGTTATCCCCACTGGTGTTCGATTTTATATCGAAATCGGGAAGGAACATAAAGTTGTGAATTAATGCAATGGACGGTTGGCAAAATTTCCTCGTCCATTAATTAATAGTTTAGACTTTGTTGCAACATTTGGTTGTTTCGTCAATGTATGACTGTGTATGAACGACCAACTTTCGCTCCCATTACTGTATCATTAATTACTGCATCAACTTTCCTTTCTCGTTTCTTTCACATCACAAGCTTTATTGATTTTGTCACTAGTAATCTTTCTTTCCCCGACTTTTTGTGTGTCACTGGGTGAATTCCTCTTTTTGGACCATCATCGTAGTGCTATGTGGCTATGTCAGTAGACATTATAAATTTATACGATGTTTATTATTCATACACATTGATTTATTCAAAATATTCCATCCTGTTATTCTCGATTGAAATTGAGGTGTTTTCGTCTCCCCAGAATGCGTCTCCATGTGTTATTTGCAAATGAGGAGGTTTGCAGAAAGAAAAACCGAAAATGTAGTGAGGAACCATTGGACTTCGCATTTTTCATTGCTTCTCTTTTCGAAGTTTTAATTCATTCGGCCGTTGACTTCAAACAATGTCATGTTCATATAGCAGAACAACTTAATATATATCTGTGTAATGTGGACTGCATACTGATGGCCGATACCTTACGATTAAATTGTATTTTTAGATGTTCGTCTTCAGGAAGTCGCAATGTCTTGAATTATATCCCACATGATTCTTCAGTTATTCTTAGACATCTGATTATATTGTGCACATCTCTTTATGAACATGAAACCACCTATTCATTTCCATAGACGACGAACTCTATTGATAGCATCTTTATTGATGTTTATAGAATGCTGCAAAATATTATTGTGGAATTTTGTTGTTATACGAAAATTGACCTTCGACATACTGAAATATTTTTCATTCTATTTTGCATCCATTTAATTATCAAACCATGACACAATTCATATATGCAATTTGTTATCACATTTGATATTACAGCGACCCAATTTGCCCAATCACTCTTGAGTAAATGTGATAATGTCACTTTGTTATCATTGAATTTTTGATCGCTTCACTTTTTCCAACTCAATTAATTTCAATTCTCTGAGTATTAACGAGTATGAGATAATTATTTTTTCCTTCAGTATAACACAGCTTGTTCCAATATTTTTATGCATATGAATATACTTTGAATGAATGAGGTAAAGTATATGAAAGGGTGAATGACCGTAAGTGAATTTGTAAAGAGAAAAAAGGCAAATTATTGCAGGAAGTTAAAAAAGATATTTACGATTTGAATCCCCGACCTAGTCAAGGTTAGTTATCCCACAAACCGGTCAGATTGGTTGCTAACGTGTATCTTCAGAGTACACTCACTTTCTCATATGTCTTATATTTGTTATTCCGCTCAAGATCAAAAGGAAATAAATGGCGAGCTCATTTAATCTACATTTTTGATCAATTCAATCAGGTTCAATGCACCGGATTTTTTTCCATTCAATTTTAATGGTCAATTAACACTTACCAACAATGCAATATTTGGTAGAATGAGCATTTCATCTTCAGGTCCAACACTTTTTTCCGGTATGAATCGCAGTGGATGTTTGGGAATTGCTGTAACTGTCCCATTGGTATTGAATGTGACGTTGAAATGCTCAAATTCTTCTCTGGAATGATGAGAATAAGAAATGGTCAGATTGGCGTCCATCAAATTACAGAACGAGAATGATTCAAAAAAATTTAAGATTGATCTGAATTATCCATTTTTCTATTGAATTACAACATTTGATTTAATTTTTACTTACTTGTACACATATGGTCCAACCTGTTGCATCTTAATTCTGTCATCTTTTCCAGCCATGTACTCCTTATGATTGGTGATATTGAACAAATAAACTTTGAGATAAAGGTCGACTGGTGGCTTTCGCCAAAGTTCAAATATTTCACCACCATCAGAAAATATAACTTTCCATTTAAATAAAAATTCGTAGGGATGGGCCACCAGAATGAATATTCCAAACGCGATGCCCATGACGCCCAAGGACATCAATGTCAAAATACCTGTTGATCAAATTAATAAAAAAATTTACTTTCCCAAATCTTTCGACACACAATAACAATATCATTTTATCCATTATTCAGATTCGATTATAATCATAATATCATTGACGTCAAACGTTTGATTTACATGTGAGATCTGTGGATGCACTTTAGGTGATATACAAAGTTTTTTTATATCCAACATCATTATCGATTTCTACTTTTGCCTCTTAGACCTACGTTATACGTGAAAGGTTTGTCACAAGACATTATGAATCATAGGAAAATTTCCTACCGATCAGTCATCAATTTGTACTTGCTTCACTGTAACTTTCATTGGTGTTATTCAGATATATTCACACATAACCTAAAAATATTGTTTTGTATAAATTTGTGTTGTTTTGTGCAAGGTATATGACATATGCCATGGACTGTTAGGTAATCGTTTGTGAAGCAGTGCATACAAATGCCCATAAAGTTAAACAGAAATTTTCTCCGGAATTTTCTTGTTGGATTACGCATTCGATAGGTATTACGAGATGACTGTCAGGATAGCACACGCGCAAGTGTGACGAAATATACATAGATATATATTTCATAATAAATGTCAAGTGGATAAACACATATAAAATACAGATTGGATAATACTTGGGTAAATTTTATATATTTGATACATGTGTGTGTACGTGCGTGATGTACATGTGCATTATTGAAGATTTAACCTAATGTGTTTCTCGGTAAAATTTATCACCGTGAAATTTGACGAGCGTTCAATGACCCAGTCGAGAACATCTTAATATCCTGGATTGCACAAGACTACATTAGTATTATCCATGATTTTATTCATTCAATAATATTACTCAGTAATTTTATCGTAGCATAATTCATAACTATTTTTCTTTTCAATTTCATTTATGTATTTATGTATTGATTCGAACTTAGTTTTTCATAGTGGCGTGTGAGAAAGTGAAATAATCTGGATTGTTCAGTTGGGGCACATTTGCATATTTTGGGGGGAAGAAAAAATGTTTTAATCATATTCTGAGGTTCTTATGTGCTGCATCATAACATTCTGAGGTGATTTGAATATCGAAATGTTATGAGATTTGTAGATTGCAAATTTCATTCTTTGTTTATGTTTCCTATTTTTCTCGCAATTAATGTCACACCTTTATAACTTCTGATATTATTCAATAATACATTGAATATGATCTCACTGTCCACAATTGTGTAATGTAATACACCGCAACGGGTGGCATTATTGAACGATAATTAATCATCTCTGAAGGATTTAATGCATGACGCGGTATCTGAGGGTCACTCCTGAGTGTAAACGATTTTTAATTACATTCCAATGGAACATTGTTGCGTATGGAGAATATGAGGAATTAATTATTGATAATTCTTCTCTGTTTTTCTTCATTTTCAAATGTTTCGTTAATATATTCATGACGTGAATATTAAGCATGATGATGATTCAACTGATTGACATTGACGAGCTTGATGACAAAACAATTTTTTTTGAATTGGTTGATTGCGAGTTCGCCAAACTGTCATCAAGCTTTACATACAGTTCACCATCCTAATTAAATATGTCATATCAGCAATTAATATTGGAGTACTCTGTGTTCATCTCAGTACTGCAATTGTCCAGGTGATACAAGGTTAACGCAGATGAATGAACAAATAAGAAAATAATAATCCTTGGATTGAAACTCACAGAATAATTTTTGTATGTTTTTGAAAAGGATATGTTAATTCATGATGAATCAGGCGACCACACCTGCATATTTCAAAATAGCAATGGGCAAAAAAAGTTGTCGAAATTTTTAGTAACTTAAATGATTCTGAAATCAACAACGTTGGCGATGGCAATCGTACCGGTTCTCCTCAGTTTTATTTATCTTATTAAAATTGCTCTTTCTTTCGTGCTCTTCCGTTTCCTGTTTTTTTTTCTCTTCTACTGTAGTCATACAAAAAGTGGTATTCACTGTCTGCACACAAGCTTCGTGGAATCTTCTTCGATAATATTAATACCCCATGCTATTAGTCACTCTTTTTGTTGAATGCTTCGGAGTGTACACAATTATCAACGTTGCCGCAGTATTCACAGTTTAATTGATCATTAACGTTTCCATATACATAAAAATATGTTATTTATTTTTTAATATTGAATGCTCAGCCAATTTTATTTTTCAATGAGGTATCTCAAGGTAGTGACAAAATTTATGAATCAATTTCAGACATTGAACTTTCAAACCGGGTGGAAGCAATAGAATAAGCAAATGTTCATAATAATGTCAATCTTTAATTTATTTTCAAAAAAGAGGAAAGCGAAATATTTGAGCACAATTTTGAATTTAAAATCATAACAGATCTGACAAGAAATAATATTCTAATGTCAATATTTGTCAATAGTTGTTTTACATACATTATAATGCCATATAAAAATTTTATTTCAAGGATGCATCGACATTAAAATTGTTTCACGTGGCGTATCGATGACTTGTACATTTTTTCACTGCTATTATTTGCTGTGATTGTATTGAAAGTAAACAATCGTCAAGGTGTCATCAATGAATGTTACGGAGCAATGCACTCGCATTTTATATGGCACGAGAATCTGCTTATGTGACTGATTGTGAACTTATCAAAAACAATGGGCAGTTCTTGAATGATGATATGAAGAAATTAAAAAAGTTTACAGAACACCAATTCAATCTTCCAAAATACAATGACTCGACACATCAACATTTCTATTTACAAGAATTTTCTGTGCATATAAAAATATTTAAATGAAATATATTGATGAGATATCGAGAATAAATCGTTTCTGTTCGATGAATTGATACTTTTTTTAACTACAACCTGAGTCACGATTTGATGACAACTAATGACCTTGTTTTTTTTTTTTTTTTGGTTGATGATTGTTATAATAAAAGTGAAAACTTTACCGAATTTTTAACAATAAATTATCAGATGGAAAAATTATTATTTCAATAGAGCATTCCTGAATTACGTTCGTACTAAGACGCAAAACTAACTCGCAAATAATTTGAATTACTCAACGGGTCATTTAGCAACCTACAAACATTAAATTGTAAATGTTATGGAGTGATGTATGTGTATTTAGATTATTACTAGGTATCGGTTGTTCAGTGAAAGCACCATAAATTTATATTGACTGCATGGTTGATTGACTTTGCCAAATTGATGAATGCTACAGCAAACAGTTCTTGTTATATTTTTTTGCCGTTTTCATTTTCCATCTAAATTTTTCTTCAACATGCGAACATTCCACATTCTACTGATTCTAGGGAATCGTATGAGAGAAAAAAAATTATATTTACAATTTTTTTTTTTTTTTTTTTCATTCTATTGCTCAAAACTTCCAATCGTATTCACAATTTTATATTCACAGGTTTTTAATCTCTCACAAATGGGAATTTCATAACCACGTTAATGAATATGTTTGGACGTGCGTGCGTCTGGTCAGTGGAGGTTTGGTCATTATTGAAGGGTATAATGAAATAACGTTGGTGAAAAAAAAAAATGAATATAATTTTATGTTGGGACAGAGTTTACTTTTCTTGACACTATTACTCATTTATTCATATGGCGTATTTTTCTCTCACTTATTTATCCTGTCTACACTCGTTCTCGTTCGCTGTATAAAGATACGGATATTAAACAGATCTAGAATGATCACTCGTTACAGTGTAATTGCAAAGACTGTTTTGAATTACAAAGTCATCACTTGACGCACATTGATCTTTCAATAGCACGTGCAATTATAAATTAACTTGTATTATATCACAATTGTATAACGGCACGTTGTGATGAAAATTTGCGAATTATCAATGTTTGTTGTCATATTCATATTGTGATATGTGAATATGAAATTATGGTTTTAACATTCTGAAAAATTTATGATCAGATCTTATTGATGACATTTGTTCGTTTTCCAATCTAATTCAGATCATCAGCCTCCGCTGTAATTTTCAATATTTTTCTTCTCTCTTTCGATCTTTTGGTCGATGATCTCATTAATCATTCATAATTATGATGGTGACGTTGAAAATTGAATACTCATAGAAAAACAGGTTACAATTACGCTCAATTCTTCCACAATCTCGAGTGTTTGAATTAATTTTATTGCGACATTTTTCATATTGTTGCTATTATTCTTCCTTATTTTTTCTTCTCTTCCTTGCTTTTCTTCATAATTCAAAAAAATAATTTATCGACGGTATGTTTAATAAATTCTTGAATTCGCAGGATGAGACGGACCATACGTCAATTAATGCGGATGCGACTAGAGAATTTAATTAATGTACACGCGACATCATCGACAAATGTACGGTGAGATTAATAAAAGTAATGATAACAATAATTGCGGCAATAATGAAAGAAAAAAGGATAAGTAATAATAATTATTCTCATAATTATCATAGTTTTGATATAATTGATTGAATATTTTACATGATAGTTGATGAAATTGTACGCAAAATTTATTGAACGGTTATCGCGAACATTTCGATCACGTTCATCAACTCAAATAATATTTATGAATTTATATAGCCATATACATTGTGATTATAATCGGAGTGTGTGTATATGGAATAATGGTGGTTTGTATGCGGTAGGTAAATAAATAATCGACGTATTCACATCACGAATCGTGATATATTGTAGTTATAACTATGTAGAGATTGTTTTTTGTCCTCACAATTGAATAACTCTTGGATTAACAAAAATTTACCTCGAGATGAGGATGTTTCTAATCTGAGACGTTAAATATTTTTTCAAGGATGAATAAATATTTTTTATCACCGTTGTAAGATCGAGACATGAAATAATTTTGTGATATCAATTGAATTTCGTAATTTGATTATCATGTAGGGTCTCATGATTGCATTTATTTTTTCGTAATTTTAGGAATTTATTTCAGGTCTGCTCATAAAAAATTATTCCAAGAAATGTTTAAGTTAGGAATGTCGTAATTTTATATGGAGATTGGAACTCTTCATTATCGCAATCTCTGTAATAATATTCAATGGGGATTTATTCTGTTTTTTTATGTTTTCAGTTGTAATCTATTTGATGAGAGCCAAGTTCTTATTTTATATTTTGTCTTGTTATTTTTGTGTGGGTAGAGTAATTGGAGGGTTCCATGGTATGACGCAGTGCAGTTAATGCCCTTTGGTTTATCAGTTGAAAAATAAAAATAAAATGAAAATTTCACGAATTTTTTCATCGTCTGTTGGCACTTACAATTCACAACTGGTTTTTGTGTCTTCCGTTTTCAGAATTGAACCGGTTCTTATCACGATGTAAGATCTCTTTTTTTATGTTTATTTCATGTTTACGTATGTATACAAACATATTCAATCATTTTTTATTTATTTCATTGGAGTTTAATCAAAGATAAATTAAAATTTATAATAATTGTGTGAAACTTACTCTTTGATAATCTTCGTCGACCATCTGAATGTTGAATTAATGGAGAATTAAAAAATCGATTGACTATGATTGCAGACTTTGTGTGAATATCACTCGGGTCACTGTCTGACGAATCGCAAGCATCATTGACTGTTGCTTGACGAGCGCTTGTATGAACCGACGAGTAACTTCGCCCTATCAATCTACTCCAAATCGATGCAAGATCCTTCATATTTAATCGTTCTTTAATTAATTTATTTATTTGTCTTTATTTTTCCTACTATTAAGTACACTTTCACTTGAAAAAAAAGGAAAATAAAATCATCCGAATTATTTTAATCTTCAGAAGAAATCACAAATTGTCTTTGATGAATTTGTTTATTGTTCTTCGATTCCGTATTTTTATTCCGTTTGTTAAATTCACAACACGATATTATTTTTCTCTTGTTTAATCGTAATTGTAAAAATTATTAAACGTGTCCAAGCACGTTTCACATTTAATCACTCGTTAAAATCTCCAATATTTTCTTTTATTTTGATATAAAAAAGCAGATCAAATAGCACAAAATTATTTTGCTACATTTAAATATTTTGTATCAAGCTGATAATATTGAAATGTTGAATAACTAAGTGTAATGGATGCCTCCCGATCAATTGATCCTCGCGGCTTGCAGTACCCTGGAAAAGTGGTCAGACAGATCAAGCGACTTTGGAAAATATTGTCCGCGAGTCACTATACAAGAAACGTGCCCCTTCCATCTGCATTTGAAACCACTTCTGGACTAGTACAACTGGTCAACTTGGAGGTGGTGACTGCACGTGGATCATCAACCAATGGGATAAACGAACGACTCTGTTTCAGAACATTCTCGTATTCCAACGCTGGTCACATCTACTACGACCATCGCAATGAAAAAACAACACCGAGAAGATTATTCGTTGAGATTAAAAATATAATTTATATATTTTGCTTTGTCTTTCTATTACCTTAACTTCAATTTCTTCTTCAGTCATGATTCTTACATTCAATTCATTACATTTATTATTTTATATTCAACATTGTTAATGATTCTAAATAATCACAAGTCATTTACAAATATATTTATATACTCGTCTTTGTATATTCGTATATTTTCTACTGTTCCTTCTTTCCTTTTTTTTTCAAGAATTATTTATCTTTTCTTTTTTTTCTTCCTGCCTTTTCGTTCATATACATTTCACGATTGTCCCAACCTCGAGATTTCGTCGCACACGGATATATACAACATATATAAATGTGTATTCACCATTTTTACGTTTGTTTTCATCGACCTGGTCGCTTTTAAAAATTTCACAATCCCACTGTAATCGTGTTGTGAATTTATCATCTATCTCTTTTTTTTTCTTCTTTTTTCTTTTCTCATTTGAAAATGTATGAGCATGATGAATTTTGTATCGGAGATTGATGACCGTTCCTGATGTCATATACATACCTACGTGTTATTATCATTAATTCATTTAATAGTGAAAAGAGAAGGAGAAAAATAAAAAGAATGAATACGTGCGTATATAAAATGACGTCGAGGCAAAAGTGTATTTCCATATAAGAATAAATTAATCTGTGGCAGCTAAAGAACTGGGTTTCTTCCGCATCACACTGTTGGACTTTTATTTTTAAACTTTCAGATTGTGAACAAAATTTTCCATACAATTTAGAGGTGGGTTTGTTTATGGCGAAACACAGCTGTTTATTTCCATTGAGTTTCTTTTCATGGTAATAATCAGGTATTTGTCATGGTAAATTCCACATAAATATTTTATGTTTACACAGAATCATTTATCAACTACATATGATAATTAATCGCTGTCATTAAATATGGAAATATGACCTTGATACTCATAGCATATATATAACGTGAAATTAATTCATACAATAATTTCGTGTGACTCTTTAAACCTCAATCGACACTTTTGCAACGACATGCGCTTTATCAATGTACAAATCTGATAATTTATATCAGGTCGAGTAGGATACTTACAATTACCCAACATTAGTGAAATATTTTCAGGACATGAATACATTTGAATAATTTATTTTTTAATTAAAATTTGGTCAAGGTTAGCATGTGAACATGAACAAATGCACCCTCATATTGAATATCAATTGCAATTCATAACGATTATTTTGTCAATATCTCTCAATTTTTATATATCATTTCATGATGATGATAAACCTGTTTTGTTGTTAACGAGGAGTGTAAAGTAAGGAAATATTTTTTCACTTGGTAACCTCGTGCGGGAGAATTGTCACGTTAATGATTGGAATATTTATGATACCAAATGGGAGAAGAGCTAAATTCCGATGAGAAAATAGGGCGAATTTTGATTAACGTTTTCAATGCAGAATGGCAGATTCGTCAATTAATTTTTTGTGACGACGATCGACTGTATTGTTGATAAAAATTTTTGAAACATTAGTTTCTTCCTACATTGTCATAAAGTCCGAAATATTTCATTGTTCAAAGTCAATCATTAACAATAAAAATAGAAAAAGTAAAAATAATTTATTGAAAAACTCGGAAAAGATCATTTAATCATTCACGATCTGGTTTATTCTTCTAATTTATCAATTCTCGAGGTTTTCTACCCACATTTCTATTGACTATGATAAAAGAGCTTGACTGTGAGTAAAAAATGTCGAAATAATTCATTTCGCATTATGTTCTCATAGGTGTGGGATTATTGAATAGTCAAAATCAACTTTACAAAAGATAGAGAATAACTTCAATAAAAAAAAAAAAGACTGATTTGATGAAGAACATGAAAAAAGGTGTGCGAAAATAAAATTGATGAATGAACTTCCTCCATAGACGCCAGTTCGTGCGCACACATTTTTCTTCTACCAAACCACTTTTATATTTATTTAACTTCCTATGAGATTATCATCGCAATAGTGGAATGTCCTGTGAATCGTTTCACAGATAATATTCCGGTTTTATTACTGTGGTCATTGGTTGGTGGAGTCAACTTGTTTTCTGCTCAGATAGATATCCACCAATAATGAAAATACAGGGTAATATACGTATTCTGGCTTGCGTGATATATAGATCTGACTGTGGATGAAATATCTACTACCAGGTGGTTATCATGAATGTTCTATTGAGTAGACGAACAAAATAATCAAGCGAAAATTTTGGTTTCATCCAACAATAAACATAAAGAGTTAATTCAATCAACAAAATTTTTTTACCTCATTCAAATCCAATTTAGAATTATTGTAATGTTGTAATAAAAAAAGAAAGTTACGATCAATTATGAATGTTAATCACGTGCTATAAACAATTGTTGGCAAAGAATTTCTCACGTCTTTGTCAAGAGATTCCAATCTCACGTTAATTTTATTGTTTGATGAAGAAAATTAAGAAAAGGTATAATGAATTTATGGTTCATCGTTTTATTAAATATCGTAAATATAGATAATAAATGATAATATTCGAATACACACAAACACTTTGTTTATTTATGTTTCCTTTTCTTTTTTTTTTTTCTTATTTATTTGACAAAGTGATGTTAGAAGGTTAATTGTAACGTCAGTTGCACGTAAAAGAAATGCGCTCTCGATTTGTATACATATGCGTATTAAACAACCTTGGATAAGTTCGTGTTGCTTGGATTAACATGGAACAAGTTTGCCTCCATGTCTATCTGTACGGGTGTCACATATATACTCATACAAAGTAAATACAATTCTTGCAGTACAACTGACTATGCATACGTGAATGCATGCATATAATAAAGCTCAGTGAAATTCGCATAAAACCAGTTATATATAATCGTATCTATGTTTAAATCATTTTATATCTTTTTCCCTTGGCTCTTTTTCATTTTTTTCGTTTGATATTATTTTTTGGAATAAATAAATGTATTTAATTAAGATACGTGAAGATAATGGATTTGATATATTAATAGATATAATTGCGATTTACGAGCTTGTATATTATGAAGAAAGAGCAAAATTGTCATCGTAAAAATATTCTCGATGACGAAGTTTTTGATAATTAATCATAATTTGTTCACAGATAATATTTTTCTATATTTTTTTTTCTTCTCTTCTGTTCAAATTGTTCGTTTGCGAAATATAACTTGATTGACAACATGAGAGATATATAATGGAGGAAAAAGCTGCCCAACAATCTGTGCTAGCGTGCAATTTGTAATTTAACGTTTTACTCAACGAAAACGATGGAGAAAAGGAGGAGGAAAAAAAAATTGAGATAGAATACTTTGTGAATCGTACATACGACGGGTACATTTATCGAATTTGAATAGCAATCATAAGTGCACGCATTTGAAAAATACTGTGGCATTTACTTACTGACGACATTTTTAACTACCATGTACGTTGTATACGAAATGCCGAGATTTATTTATAATTATATTTTTCTGTTCAATTGAACGAATTATTTAACAGAATAAGACAAATATGAACGAAACAAATGAGATATCGATTCATGGAAAATTGTGTATGCTAATACTGAGATTCGAAAATTATATCCCACCATCTTGGTGATTGGATTATAATGATTGCTTATACATTTTTTTTATTGTTTTTCTGTTTTCATTCCGAATGTACACACGATTAAAATGCCATTGATATTTTTTAATTTAGTGTAAAAAAAATTGTAATAATGAATAATTGTTTATTGCGAAAATCTCAATGATAATTGAATGATACACGCGCATAGAAATAATTATACGTCAGAAGTAGAATGGTTTTATTATTTGTATCAATGTTATGTGTAACGATTTATTTCTATGCAAAAAAATTATTCATTCATTATAATAATGATCTCTCCACTGTGTATGTTGTTAGATCTATGATTTTATTTTTTCCTGTTAGGAGAATTTAAAAAATATCTAGAATTGATAAAATGCGAATTATTTCGTACAGAGATTGAAATACATCGGAATTCTATTATGATTTATATAATAATCACGTTTTCATCGTCATTATTGAGGTCAATTTTGCATCGAGCATGTTTTACATATTCCGTCACAATCACTTAAAAATCGTAGTTTACTCTTATACA
The DNA here is from genome assembly GCA_018881525.1 of Meteorus sp. PSUC_FEM 10030008. Classification (NCBI taxonomy): domain Eukaryota; kingdom Metazoa; phylum Arthropoda; class Insecta; order Hymenoptera; family Braconidae; genus Meteorus; species Meteorus sp. PSUC_FEM 10030008. The sequence goes on along the minus strand of JABMBR010012759.1, from coordinate 19,028 downwards.
ATTCGTCACGCGGATTTTAGCGTTGACCCTAGTAAACTAAAACGATAAGATTGCAGTCACGTTGGTAACGAAAAGTGTTTTCCACTTTTTTAATAGAGCACGTGTTACTTCTTGTTTTGATTACCGAGCAAGTGTAAAATATTTAAGATAAATTTATGATTCCGCATGTATTTTCTATGATTCTAAAATAATTCAGAGAAAATTTATAATCGAATGACAGAGTTCAATCACTGTGCTAGACGTCTGATTGTAATTGGATATTGCAAATGTTATTGATATGAGAATTTGACACAGAATTCGCATTCCTCAATTTTCTTTCATAGAATTTAGATCAAATAAGTAGGGGAATGATTATGGAATGAGGATAATTGCATCATGAGAAACTTTGAGCTTTAATCTATGACATTCACTGCCGATGTTAATAATTCTAATTCAAGTTTCCGTTTTAAATAGTAAAACATAATTCTCATCCATTTGTTTACTTGTCGTTGTTATTTTTGAATCCAAACTCGTATTATGAACAAAAGTCTTTTATAAATGTCTGATCTTTTCTTTTTGCTACAAATTTTGTCCTGAATTAATCAAGTGATGACATAACTTTACATCGTTGACTTGCAAATTTCATAATAATGAAAGTATTTATCGACAATCGATTAGAAGTGTCACGTTAAATACTTGTTAACTTGAATATCATGTCGAGATACGAATACATAACTTTGCAGTTTCTATTCTATTATTAATAAGAGAAGCAACAGGTGGACATCATGTTCGTTTTCAAGTATTTCATTCTTTATATGGGACAGAAGTACATCCAACGAAAAAAGGTTTTTACATTTGATTGAACATTCTGAGATTTTTCGCCCACGAGAATTCGAAAACAAATCCTTCATTGCTTTTATTAATAATTTTTTTATGATTACTTTCAATAACGTTTTACCTTGTTTGATATCACTGACTAAGATGTTTTGACGACACCAATATTAATAGTCAAATATAAACTTGATATTTATATTACTTCAAGCCATGTTTTCTCGGTTTATTTAATTTTGATAAGTTCGTATTTGAATTTTGCGTGAGTGATAAGTGCATTTTAATTACAATATAGCTAAATATATTTTTTTTTTAATCGTTGATGTCTGTATAGTGTGGCAAAGATATCGCAGCATTTAATGTTATTTAATAATCCTTGAGAATGAATCATTCACATTTGTTTATCATGGGAAAATTTAAACTTTTTTCGGTGTATAAGTGGATAAAAAGAATGTTAATGATTGTGTGTTTGAATGATTATGGCACGAGTTGATATTTACATTGACTTGGTAGCGATTTATACGGTGGCAGCCAGGTGAGTTTTCAAGCAAAAAATTGGAAAAAAGCCGTGCATCTGTTGCGATGCTGATGTAGCAAGAAAAATGATTCAATTGCTATAACTCCTGTGTTTATACACACTATGAAATGTGTAAAAGATTTCCAATGCGTCAGAGATCACGGATCATCTCCAAGAAAATGAACTTCACACTCTAACAGTACATTATACATAATATTTACAATTTAATATCCAGGTGAAATAATATCTGATGTAATCTCGGGAATAAAACCGCGGTAGTAACAAATAATGATATTCATTTTTTTTATCATTCAGAAGTTTCTCGAAGTTTCAAAATGTAAACTATTGACGAGAATGGAAAAATGAATGAATCAAACATACAAAGAATAAAACTGTGGAATCGCGAGGAAATATTGAAGTTGATTGAAAAACAGTTCAGGAAAAAAAATTGGAAATGTTTATGAAAGGAAAAATGTTACGCGTCGATATGGCATAAATATGAGAGATAAAATTGGGATTTAAGTTGCATGTTGTGAATTGAAGGATTAAAAATAAAAACAAAATATTTAAGATGTGCGTTAGCCTGCCTGTATATATATGTATAGAACATTTGATGTTTGAATAGGACGAGCGTCCATCAAACAACCCAATGCATTTGGTCACATTACAGAGTCTCAGGAATTCCTGAGTGGTCAATTGACGTCATTGGGACTGCTTTCTTCTCCTTTTATTTTTCTTTATTCTTCTACAAACGTGTTCTTTTTCTCCTTTTTCGCCTTTTTCTCATACCATTATACATAGCTATACACGTCGCCGTTTTACGTCAGATGTTCGAACTGAATTTTTATCACCGTGTTTGACGAGTATGGGAATAATTCTTATCATTCAAAAAATTCTGATGTGTTACTCAGCATGTAGATTCGGATAAACAAGAAGAAAAAAAGTAGTGGATAGATTTATCATCTAGATAACGAGAAGAAAGAGAAAAAATTGAGACATTCAATAATGATTTTACATATTGAATACATGTTTGATTAATTTAACGATGAAAATTCTCGTCAAAAAACATTGGATCAATTATTAATTTTGTTATGATCATTTTTTTTTCCCTCTTCCTCAGTCACTCTTCCGATGTGAGACTTTGTACAAGACGTAACACTGAAGTAAATTATTGACGACGATCAATAGAATAATTGAAGAATCATTTTTTTATTGATCATTCGCAAATTTTCTTCGTCGTAATATACCCAAGGTGACTTCGTGTTCTTGTAATGTATGAGAAAAAAATTGTAATTATTACATTGTCAATAGTGATATAAGTTTCTGATAGACAATTCTTCATCATTCTGAATTATTTCCAGGTATGAAAGTATCAACAATAACAAATGCTAAATCAATTTTGAAAAAAAAAAAAAACTGAATCTTCATCGAATTTTCAACATCACAATACTAAAATAAATTCTTTCTATTAAGGATTTCGTTCGTAATCATTTCCCAAAGATGAGTTTCACATCTCCAGATTCTCAATCGTCAGTGAAACTTCCAAGTCGATGAAAAAATTATTCAAATCCCGCCATCATCCTCTGACTCCAAGAACCTTCTTCTAGAACGTACATTCGAAAATTCTTGACACTTCCAATTTTTCTTCCAACGCATAATGAATTGTGATTATAAAAAAAAAATGAATAATAATAACGAATAGGGAAAAAAATATTCACGGGCAGATCTAATGACATTGCACATAATTATCAGGTGCTGAGGCAAATCTGTGATAGTAAAAAATTCATGAATGATTATTTTCTTTATCGATGATATACACATTGCAGCAATTAGTCAGGTATCATTAGCTCCTGTTGTCTGTATGTAGACTACGCAACTATAAGCCAACTTATGACGCATGAACTCATTATTTAATACCAATCATGTCGTTATTTGCACCTTTCGTGCTTGAGAACAATTATTTATTGTAAATGATTTAAGAATATTCACGAGAAAAGAGAAAAAAAATTTATAATTAAGAGAATAAAAAAAAACAATACCGCGCATCTCCCAGCGCGGAATTCTCAGCATGAAGTGACAGAATTGATTATTATTGCATGTATTTGTCTCTATGAATGTATGATTATGTATATTCATATAAATGTTTATCAAACAAGTTGAGACAATGGATGCCGGGATGAATTATAAAATTATAACAAGGATGAGGGTCATAATGATAAAAATTCCATTATGTGTTACCACATTAATCAGACTTTGAATTCTACGAAGATCAATCGCGGAAACAATTTCTGTTCATTGAATGTTTTTTATTCTCTTCGATTTTTTCCATTGTCTTCTGTTTACTTGTTTTCTATCATATCTCAGAGTTCATTTCCTTTTATTGTGCTTTATTTCAATGGCATCATTGAAATTTATGATGGATGTATGGGAATGAAAAAGGTCAGGAGGACATCAATTTATGCTTTAGGCACATCAACACGAGTTCAGTACTAATTCAAATGTCAAGATGATTTTCTTGATGAAATGTTTCGGCTTATTTATTTGTACCCAACAAGGTGCGACTTCGCTTTTGAACGAATAAAATCACTCATTTCTATGCGATTGATCATAATCCGGAATGATTTTTAAAAAATAAATTATCAATATGAGCAGTGACATTACTTACGAATTGACAATCCAGTGTACCAATACATTGTAGATGCACATAAACAATTGTGAAATTTGATGTTTAGTTGATGATAGATATGAACAGGGAAGGAATTGATATGGTGGAAATTCCTAGGGAAAATTCTACGGGGAACTCTGAATGATTTTCAAATTGAAGTTGAAACAGAGATGAATTTGTTATGAACGAATCGCGTTGTATTATATGAAAAATGTTCATGTCCAATCGCATATACAGTCACTAAGTCACTGTAGAGTTAATTTTTTTTCCATCATCCCTGTGACAGGATTCACATGAGAAATTCCCCACTGCCAATTGATTGGTCAGAATTCTTCCAATGATAGCACTGTGTATTGAACTGTTTTTTTTTCTTTATTTACCAGTAATTCCGACAAAAGACGGTGGGTAACATAAATATAAAAATGATAATGTAATTACAAATGAGAGAGGGTATTGAGATGTATATGATGCAAAATGAGGAGAATGAGTGAGAGAAATTGCAATATCTGCAGTTTATTATCTATTTAGGTCCGGGCAAGGGGTACAAAATACTTCAATTGAACCGAATTCTGATGAATACTCACAAAATTTGCGCAATTGATAATGTTTATGCATTAAGATAATGTTAACTAGTTTCATGCATGATATTTCATTTATCACAATTTTCTTTAAAGACAAACTATCGTGGTCGTGGGATTATCATAACACAATAATGATTGGGAAAATAAAATTTTATTTAAAACAAATGTTACGACCTAACACAAGCTTGAAAATTTATCACCAATTTTCTCCAAATAACCATTTGGACGATTGACTTATCGCAATCTCCTTTGTTCCCAAATATTTTTGTTCTGCATGCATGCAGAGTTCAACTTTTGTCTGACTTATTCTTTGTGAGTGTAATTTTATACGGTCGTCTACTCTTTACTTTTTTTTTTCGCGCGATTGATAATATTTCCGACGATTCTTCTCAATTATTTTCTTGTCGTTCGGCGTTAAAACAACACCTATTAAACAATGTAAGGATTATCAAACATTCCAGTGGAAATTGCACAGGGATAAAAAACAAAACAAGATTTCTACTCACATAACTCAAATGTATGAGGAATTTTTTTTATTACCTGAGAGATTCACTTCACTATCAAAAGGACAAATGATCTTGGCCTCTTCATCGTTTTCATCAGTCATGAGAGTTTGTGCAACGCTACTTCCCATTCCCTTACTGCTTTTTAATAATTCTTTTTCTTTGTTATCACCCGCTTTTCTCATTCTCCTTTTTCTCTCTACAGAGTTAAACATAGCAAGGAAAAAACATTGAGAGAAAATTAATTAACTTCCACTTTTGATATCATCTCCATAAATCTGAGTGCATTGTTTCTATATAGCATACTCGTTTTATAAGCCGGTGAAGAATCGGCTTTGTGTGATCTCAACCACTTAGGCGGAGCTGCTGATACCTCTGTGAAGCACCGGATATGCCGTGCAAGGAAACATTTATCCCTTGTCTCAATTGACGGTTTGATTCTTCCAATAATCCTGTCTATCTCCGGCGAAATGTTTGGCTTCTTCGTTGGTTGATTGAATCCCCGTTCACTTTCTTTCTGCATTATTATACTTTTTTCTCTTGTGTAATCCCCTTTGTTTCCACTCCTTCGATTTCCGTTTCAAATCAAATATTTGCAGTCGAGATATTTTTTTCGTAATTTTCTTTTCATTCTGATGATTTTTATACCACTAAATTTATTCTATCATTGTTATTGTGATTGTTTATTGTGATTTTATTTTGATCAAACCGCTGATTCAATTTCCCATCCGAATATTTGCAGAAGAAGTTCAAGTTTTTTTTTCTCTCTCAATTCTGCATATGCAAATCAATATTTGTGTTTATTCATTAGTGTGCTTATCAGTTCCTGGAAATTTTTTGTAATCGTCCAAATATATTCGATTCAAAATGGTTGATGTAGAAGTGATTTTGTTATGAATCAAATCCACCGTGGTCTCCGGTCAACACTGAAACTCCTGTTGATTATTTGATATTTTGATATTCATCATATAATGATAATGCACAAAGTTTAATGACACATAGTCATTGTCTCATTTTTATACTCACATGGAATCATGTTTATATGAACAGCTGGGTGGACAAGTTGATGTATCAAAACCAGTTCCAAACCAATTCTCCATGATTATATACTCATTGTAGCCTTGTCACTTGAAACATGAAAGTAGGTATTATAAGTAGATTAAATAAGTATTAACATTCCTCGTCAACATTGATCTTGATTATGATGAGATATTTTTGCACTTTTATTTCTATCAACGAGTGAATTAATTTTGTAATTCGATGTATTATATGCATTATAAATCAATTAATGATTCAAATTTATTCTTATATTCACCTTGGTAGACTTATTTGGTTTTGTTTTTTGATCGATAAACGAAAATATTAACACAATAAATTTTCACCAATGTCAACCAACCTTTCCGAGTTGTCACTTAGAATTGCATGTTAGCAATTTTTTTTTGTATGTTTAATCCAGATACAGATATTGTTAATTGACATTGATAAAAACCGGTACCTCAATGAACATTGCAATGTTGCGCTGGGCGCCACAATCGCATAGGTCGAATTCACACATGTTTGGAAGACAATTGGCCACTTTTCATTTTTTTTCCTCCTTTCATGTATAAAATATTCTCAAGTATATTATGATTAATTAAATTATCAACGCAGTATAGTGTGAGTTAGAAATAAAAATTGGATCAGGGAAAATGTTATAATGAAATTAAATACAGGAGGATTCTGAAAAATAAAAAACTCTAAACATCTTATTGCGTACACACAACTTGACGGATAACCTCTTCATGATTTCCTACTCACTTTCCCTCTACAATTATTTCATCACCAACATGACGACAAGAATCTGTAAAAGTATCGATCACATTTGATTTAGAAATGTTCAATGAAAAAGAAGGACTATAAATTTCCTTGATAAATTCCTTCTGGGAAAAAAAATTCAGTGAACAAAATAGAGATAGAAAAATCTCAAAGAAATGGTGAAGCCAAAGGAAACGAGTGAATGGCTAAGAATGCTCGCCAATTGCGAAAAAATAGTGCCAGACGAGGAAGTACAGGCATTGGGAAAGATAAACGGTATGATAGACGATGTGGAAAATGTTGGAAGTGACGATGAGGTCGACGAGGATCTCGAGGCCGATTTTGAACGACTCAACGGACTTCTCGGTTTATCAACGGATACGTATTCGTTAACAAGAATAATCCTAAATCTTCCTGAATGTGTGAAATATGGCGTTCGCTCTGGCCTTACACACATGAACATGAATAAATTCACATCATACTCTAGAGGTTTACAAGTAATTCAACATTATCAAACATATTCATCAATAAATGTCATTGAATAGACAATTCATTTCACGCGAATGCATCATTCTTTCATTTTTTTCTTTCACATATCCATTAAATTCTCATTTTCTCTATTTTATCATATCATAAACGAATATAACACACAGATGTTAATCACAATGCTAACTTGTATGTGAATGACTTGGCAGGGTCCCGCGATTGCAATCGTTGCGTATGCTACAACTGAATTGATCAAGGCACACAGATGGAATGAGACAATCATTGATCAAATAATCGAGGACGGTGATGTATATTATTGTGATTCATACCAAAAACAAATCACACATGATCATAGATTGCTTGGTGTACATGATCTGGATAAGTCATTTAAAATCCAAAATACACATCGTGTTGATTTGCATATTGATGATGCAGCATATACAGGTCGATTCCGATCTGAAAATCCCACAGAATTGCATTTAATTCAAGCATTGGAGTCTTTTTTCCGAATTCATGATGCTGCATTATTGACATCACCACATCTGAACATTTCAATTTGGTGGGACGGTCGATATTTCAATATTTTCGATGGACAACCAAGAGGAGACGATTTATTACCGGATATTTCGCATGGAAACGCAATGTTAATTCTGCTTGATAATTTTGTAGATATTTTCTTCATTATTCTAGAGAAGAGTAATGTCATGAATGAACATTTTGTATTGTATCCACTAAATATTGTTGGTGTGTCCCAGATTATTGAGGATAACCACAGTGAGGTAGCAGAATTTATTGGCGTACCACAACGGCGAACAAGTGGATACAATATTCAGGGATTGAGAGCATTAATTCGTGGTACATTTCATATGATGCATAGCAGTGTACCTGAAATAATTCGTGGTCATGCACATTTAATTATGGCATTAATTGCGATCATATACTCGAAATTGATACCGACTAATAAATGGAACACTGCTATCATCGATCTCATTTTCAATCAAGCTCACATTTATTTTATAGATCTTGTCAGGGTAATCGATAAAAAAATTGATAAAAGTTTCTCATTGAGCATTGATGATTTACTCAGTGATGTTTTCCTCGGTGTTTATGCAGCAAAAATTCAAATGCAATCAAATGTTACTCCGGGTGATGGTAAAAAGGGTAAAGGCAAAGCTAAAGGTAAAGTTACCTTGAAGTCAGGATTACTTGAGTTTTTTGAAGAACATCAATCAGCCATCCTTGAAGTTAAAAAAATTTTTTACGCCATTTGGAAGGACGGTAAAATGTATTATTTTTTCGATCCATTTGCTTGTGATAAGAAAGGCTTTCGTGTAGACCCTACGGATGAAGATTTGGTCAATGAATACAAAACTGCTAGATCTTGTGTGACAATGAACAATAGAATCGATGAAGTGATTGAAACGATTTTAGAAAACACGGATAGCACTGAGAAGGATCCATTTGTTTTGCATGCCATTCAAATCTTATATGTGAAAACTGGACCACATTCTCAAGGTTCCCCAGACACTGTAATCTATCGCGCGAAAAAAACCAATCGTCGACCATTACCACCTTCACCACCTCCTGCACCAGAGCAATTTGACCAGCATGAAATCAAAGTAGACACAACACCAAAGCCACGTACACACGCGGATAAACGTGAAAGCAAGGCAACTCAATATCCGGAATTGTTCAAAGATATTGATGATTATATGATGAAGGATAATGATGTTATTATGGATAATCATGTTGGAATACACAAATTTATGCGGTACAATATTGTAAATCCGCACCGTATAATTCTTTATGGTACAAAAAGTTGCATGGACAGCAAGATCGACTCTGTTGTACGTGGTCGTCAGGGTTTATCGATGGCGCTTAGTGCTATAGCACATTCAAAGCTGACTCGTCCGTCACAATGGACATCTCAAGATATTGACAAGGTCATTGATATTGGTAACAAAATGCATTATGGTTTATTCCATTTGGATGCTTCACATTTATCAGAAGAAGATAATGAAGATGATGAAGAGGACGACGATGATGACGATGACGAGGAGGATGATGAAGATGATGAAGACGATGAAGACGATGAAGAAGATGAAGAAGATGAAGAAGATGAAGAAGAGTTTCAACCTATGGAAAATGGTCATCTCCCTGATAAAATTAAATTCGTTGGTAACACTATTAATTTACAACATAAAATGTCATTGATGGAAGGTGTGGCTGACCCTCTGGCAAATTTGGGCGAAGCACTTGATCATTACTTCAATACATATCATGAATTAATATTAGAAAATAGACATTTAATGTATGGAATTTGGAAAGTGGATAAGAATTATGCAATCTTCAATCCTTATGGAAGTGATACGAATGGTTGGCGGTGGCGTGGATACCCAGCAACATTAATTATCACTGGGTCACTGCGAGAACTGGTTGATTTACTTCATGGTATTCTAGATTTTAACGAGCGATCATTCCGAATCCATTTTATTCATATTCACTTGAATCAACCAGGTAAAAGTGATGTGAAATCTGTAATTGAATTGCCTGAGAGTGAAATGAAAAAATATCAGACGTCATTTCTACCGTTAACTGATGAGGATTTAACTGGTTTGAAAATCAAGTTAGAAGAAGAGCAGACAGTTTCTGTAGTAAAAGGAGATGAAAGTGAAGATGAAGAAGGAGATACGGGAGACGACGATGAAGATCTGAGTGAGAGTGAGGATGAGGAAGTGGAACGAAATGAGATTACAGAAGTGAATGACGCAAAGACAGTTGAATCAACTGAGATAGATCTACTCGTAGACAGAGGAGAAAGAGAACAGCTCGATGCACCCTCACAGTTGAATTTATTCCTTGTGACTGCGAATGTGAGTTTAGTGGATGAAAAAGTTGATGCTGCGGCAAAGGAAGCACTGGAGTATGAGCGATTGAAATATAATCATCCACCGCCATACGTTCTACCGCCAAAGAAAGTCCTTGCGACGCTTCTAACAGCGAAAAAGGCATCGAAATCAGTTTCGTCGTTGGTTTCACGTTTTTCTATCGACTCAAAATTGGGAGTAAAGGTTGACTTATCACTCGATGAAAAAGAGAATTCCCCAACAATCAATAATATCGAAGGTGAAGAAACATCGAAACTGATCAAATTACCACCGAAAAAATATTTCTATTCAAGAGTGTTGCCAATTGGTTTCACCCCGTTGAGAGCAGTGAATGAGAAATTTATTCATGATGAAAAACGTGATGAGAAACCCGTGGATAGAAACGAGAAATCAGATTGGGAAACACCACCAGATTCAAACGGCGTTGAAGAATTTACAGGAGCATCTGAAGGAATGCAAATCTCTCCGACAATTCTTCCTTTGGGTCCACTTATTAAGACACCTCTGCCTAAAAAAACAACTAAACCATGTACAGAAAAAAAGAAACGACTCTGTAAATTATCAGCAGCTGACCGAAATAATGCTGTATTGGAGAGAATAGTATGCAATACTGAAGAAGTATTATTCGATCTCATATTCTCCAAACTGAAGCCAACTAATGAGCAACAGGTAAACAATTCATTATTGATCATTATTATTTTCATATGTGTGTTATCATATCTCTTCTTCCAGGACGATATTCAACCTAACCAGCAAAGACAAGAAGAAGCGATTGAATTAAAGGAAAACGCAGAATCGACTGTTTCATTATTGAATGAGAATAGTGTGAGTAGTGGCAGTGATATAGATCTGCCACCTGAACCTGTAGGTTTTCGCGAAACGGGAGAGGGCCATGGTATAATCACAGCCAATATGAGATTGGAAGGCCGTGAGATTGCAGTAGAGAAACATTACAAAACGTGTTTGTTCGCAGCGATCTTATGTCTCCTTATTAAAACAAGATTCAGAGCAAATAAAATACGCAGTACCATGCTTGATGAAGTGATTCTACTTGCAAATAAATATTTCCAACTGACAGGCAGTTTGCAATATAAGCAATGGCGGAAATTCAATTTTATAGCATTACATGGAATTTCGTTCAATGTTCTTCTGAGGAAAAATATTTATGCTGATCCGCAGAACCATGCACCAGATGCATTGATGAACACTTTGAGTCGTTATTTGTTTCGCAGTTTTAGTGGGATTATTGTGTTCGAGAATGCAGCGTTTGCTTTTTGGCGAGATGAAAAAGGTTGGCATTACCTTTTCGATCCTTATGGATGTGATGACTTGGGCCATGGAGATCAATCGGGCAATGCATGTTTGTTGAAATTTGCTCATGTCAACTATTTAATCACGAAGCTTGAGAATTATAGTAATGTTGATATCACCAAGCCATATAGAATTTATACTTTGGCCATCTCCCATGTTGAGTACATGAGAAAAGGAAGGAAGTTGAGAAAGAGATTGCAACGATCGAATGTAGAAGTTGAAGCGAAGGGAAGGAATGATGGAAATGTAAAAGAAGAAAAGAGTAACTTGATAGGCGATGATGACGTGCAGCTTTCAGATGACGAAAAATTGATGACAGTACCAAAAGCGTCATTGATAGAATTAACCAATTGGTTGGAAGATGAGAACAAGATACAATACAAATTTGATATGAATATACCAGGTTTTGCTCCATTGATGAATGCTAATGCATCAGTCTTAGAGGTGACAGTAATTGAGAATGATATAACACGACCTATACTTGCACCATTTGAATCTACGGTTGAAACGGCGGTGAAAAACGCTGAAAGCCCACTAGAATTGCCCAGACGCAAACCATTTGACAGGAAATTCAACGAGCACTCGATCCTTGGTGAGCCACTTGATTTATGTATCATGGCGTGGTCGTGCATTCACGAACCAACTGTGTGGGGCGTGAGGACAATCAGAGGGATTTATGACGCAAGCCAAGACTTAGCATATGACAGTTTGCTTTCAGCTGAAGACACCACAGTTAGTAATATGATTGATGGTGTCCTCAATGAATTTGACATCGCTAATTATCGATTTCACGTTATATTTGCACCAATACATATTGGTAAATTATATTCAAGAAAAGGATGGAATTTGGCAATGTCAGTCAGAAAAATTTTTGACACACCAATTTATACTGGTGCATTTATTTCATGTGGAAAAGCACACATTGGTCTAATGAAGAGAGATAAGAACTTTTATGCTTGGTGGGCAGTTGTGGGCACGAAAAATTTGCGTATTGTAACCTCACAAGTGATGGAGGATTTTTTGAGATTAATAGTACAAGAAATCGGTGAAACAGAGGAGATAGAATTTAAAATGAGAGTAATTACAATTTCATATGCAAAGAAACTTGATCCAGATTGTACTGATATAGGAGGTTTACATGAGCCAACCACTATGACTTCGCTCCCACAGATTTATCGTAAAAAAGCACCAAATTATGATCTGAAAAATCTGTTTCGTCCAAGAATACCGAGTGAAACGCAACCAGTTTTTATTCTTGGTACTGTTGCTCTCCAACAATTTGAATTAGTGAAAGAGCCATGTGCTAAACGTTGTTATTTCGTTGCAATTATAGCAGTGATGATGAAGCGTGATATAATGCATAATTTGATGCCGAGTATGATTGATAAAGTGATGCAAGTCGGTGAAGTTTTGTATCGTCAATTTGATAATCCAAAATATCATACTGAGCATATTCTCAGGAATGTTACTGTGATGAACAGAATATTTGACTTTCGTGATATTGCGTCACCGCTATATAAATTCAAACGAAATATTGCGACAGGGACTGATGATTTTTGTTCGTTGGTATTCAAGAAATTACAGCAACATTTCAAAAAACACAGTCATGGCATTTTACATCTTACTAATTGCTGTTATGGATTTTGGTATTCTGAATCAACAATGTTCTACTATTTGTTTGATCCTTATCCGTGCAATCGCCAAGGTGAAAGAGGATCAGAAAATGGAGGTGGATGTTTAGGAATTTTTGTATCACCCTGTCAAATGGTACAGTCAATAATGTCGAAGCGTGCACCAAACACAACTGGCTTCTTCATCCACAATATTCACGTTGAATCAATCAATGTTGATTCATCCAAAAAATTTGTTGAAGACCCAATGTGGATTTATCTAGATTATCACTGGTGTGCAAGCCATGCACCATCAAATCCACAATGTCGCAAGAAAAAGGGTAATCAATCTAATAACACGAACGGTCAATATCGTCCTGATAAACAAATGGATCGCTCAACTTGGAATAATTACACAATAGAAGTTCCTAATTTAATTTATTCCATTTGGGGTACATTGAGTACATATGATAGTCGTTTCGGTGCACGAGCTGGCAAGAATCAAGCAGCGATATGCGTTGCAGTCCTTGCGATGCAATATCTATGTCATCCGTCAAAATGGAACGCAGCTATTTTAGATTCGGCAGTCATTTGTGGTGACTGCTATTATACCGAGAGTTTCAAAAGTGCGACGCGTCTTGGCAACAAATACTCTAATAAATTTAATTTGCAGCCTTCTTTCAAAGTATTTCCAAATAATTGGCAAATTGAATACGGTGAGATAATGTGTGGAATGCTTTACGATGGGGATAAACGTACGACATTAGCAGCAACGTTGAAATTAGCTTTTGAAGAATCACCGAATATCATAATTAATTGTGAAAATATTACGCTCGCTGTTGTTTTTGCCGGAGATGGATATTATGTTGCTGATCCACACTGGACTGGTCCACCATTATTTCTACGAAATCATGGCGCACTTTACGTTCTTCGATGTCGTAATTTGAGCTCGCTTGTTTATACAATTATCAAAATGATTAATAGCGATTTACGATTGGAGTTCACTGTGACACCAATAGAATTCAGTTTCAACCGTGACATTTGTGTCGGAGTGAGTAAAAAGAGCCGTACCAAGAAAAAACGTATTCTTTCGGAAACTGTTGACTGCGAACCAAGCGATGTTGTGACTCCAAAAATTACAGCACGTGGGGCAATCGCTGTTGCCGATAATGATGTTTATCAAGAATATCGTAAAAACGTCGAACTAGGTATTGAGTGTGGCACATTTCTTGAGAATCCATCAATACCATCGCCCGTACCGCAATTAGATGAAGACATCATGAGGAATTTAATAATCAGCACTGAGTGGCATAAAAACATTGGAAAAGGCACGCGACGTAAATATTTACAGCCGCCAATTGACTCAAAGATGGTGCAACATCTATCTGAAAATTATTATATCGATGGCGCAGCGCATCGTCAAATGTCACGTGTATCGATAGATATTGATTTATTGCATATTCACGACGATTATCCTAGAACAGTTGATTTCCTTGATGATAAGTATGTGGTGAAATCAATGAAGCCGTTGACTCAGAAAAATGTAGCGCCTGAAATGCCACCAACAAAGCCTCTTGATTGTTTACCACCTCGAGATTTCATATTGGATCGCAGTAAAAGAGAATTCGAGAGACATGTTATTGATATGATTGATGATACATACAACATTTATCAACACAAACCTGGTGATCAGAATAACGATGACAGTAGTGATGAAAGTGGTGAGGGAATAAGTGAGAATGATGCTTAAAAAATTTGTGTCTTGTCATAAATTCGTTCATGAATAATTATTACTTTATTGAATGAAAAGGAGATTTACAAAATATTAATCAAAAATTAATTGATATATCGGACGGCAAATATCAGCTGAAATGCCACAAGCCATTTGAGGCCATTGGGTGAATGTTTGATTAGAATATCAATTTCATTATTTCCAATTGTTAATAATATACAGAAAAATTAATCGGTAAAAGAAAAATATAAAAAAGTACTGAAGACAAAGTTAACTCACAAAATATTAAAATTAAAGTTACTGTAGAAAAATGGAACGTTCATCGCATACTGCTGTACTTTAAAATCAAAGATAAATATTACTTTTCATATAAGAAGAAAGAGTGAAGTTGAATGATTTTGGTTTTGTACTATAACGTCATTTACTGATGCAAATTATTTAACCACCAAACATCAATCTCAAATCCATCTCAACTAATAATTAAAATACTATATAAATACAAAAGTTTAAGTAATTTCATTTAAATCTAGGATTCAAAGTGACATATCAATTGTTACAATTGTATCTTCTATAATAATTAAGAACAGAGAGATAGCGCCTGGTAAAACTGTAAATTCCGACAAGTAATGAGTGCAAATGTCAAAGCAATCGACAAATGTTCGTTCGACCATAATGTGCTTTCTGTTTTTCTCTTCCGACTTCGACTCATTCAAAATTATCATTGTCGAATAGAAATTGTACCGTTATAGAGGGCTTAAGGCCATCTACTTCAGTGATTCCTCCTTCTCGTTATGACTCACAAGCAATCAGTTGAACATTGATTGGTTCTTGTGTGTTTGTAAGACCCACTTATGTATTATTATTTCTTATCGGGATGAGTGACCTCCTCTTCTGGTTTTGTGTACAAAATTTCGGCATATTCAGTTTTATCCTCGCTCACACGTCTTGGAGTCATGTCAAGTTCACGTTTTGCCAAATCTAATTCTGCATAAACAAGTCCAGTTTCCGATGGTGGATTCGGTTTTTCAATCTGTTCAGTAGTTTCTGGAACCTGTATCCAATCGAAAACAAAAATTGTGGCTTCAATTGATATCGTATGGAATAATCAAAGAATATTTTATTCAATAGTCATTGCATAGTCAACTTCATTTGAGACTCAATAAACTGTTCATAATCAAGAGCAGTAGCAGATGTTGCTGCTCTGTTCAATATGACATGATCATGTTTTTCATTCACTCGTAATTAGTGACATGGATATTGATTCATATTGCTCATGATGGGAGTACCGGAAATTTCAATACTAAGTAATGCAATGTAAGAATTTTAATACAAAAAAAAGAAACATGATTCACAAACAAATCGAATGATTCTTTATCGCGGAAACAATTTTTCATCTCTTCATCAGAGCAGATTAATAATGCATCGAATCAGTAAAAACTAATTCGAGGTCGCTAACAAATATTCATATGTATACGAATTCCTGATAAATTTCAAATTCTCACATTTCACAAAAAACTCAAGGCTCTCACCTTTTCGTCATCAATAGATACAATGGTTCGCATTGTGTCTGTATCTGCCCCTGAAACTTTATCCTTATTGCGACGGAATAATTGTGATAGCGCCATTTTTGGTCTTCTTGGTCTACCTGAGGTGCTATCCACTTCGGTTCTTGAATAACGTCCAGCACTCTCCGTATCGCTTCTAGTATAAATGATTTTATCAGTACAAATGTCAAACAAACATCTTTTCATCTTCGTCTCAATGGTTTCTTTCTCTCTGCAATTATTTGCATTTTAATTTTTTATCAAATTTTCCTACTTGATCACTTTGGTACTCATCTCATTGAATCCAATAAAATGTTGCTTAGATGAGACATTTATATGCATTAAACATGTTAAGTGATCCTGGCAATGACAAATGACACAAAGACTTTATTACATTGCAGCAACATCACTAAAGCGAATGCCAATTCAATGGTTACAGGAAGTATAACTTGTGAGGATATATATTTTTATGTCAAATCAATTTACTTGTTGAGATAGTAATTATTGAAGCAGTAACTGGTGATCTACGTTTGTGATAATGTATGAGCGATGCTATCAATGATAATTATATGTATGTTTGTAAAAAAACGTGTTTTTTTATGAATCCTCTTTTTTTCTGAATTGATCATAACGAATATTAGGTAGTTATTATTAAACGTGCGTCATGTGTTATCAATTTCATATGTAACGTCCTCTGGTGGTGCATCGGAATGCATCGCAGTTGATTTAAATTGAAAATGATACATCAACCCTCCATGATATTGAATGAAGCATATGAAATTAACAGTGTGTGAATCGAGTATTGAATTTGATCGGAAGCAATATTGTGAAAATGTATCATAATTTCGATGATGAGGGGAGGGTGTGGAAAACGATGAATGGATGAAACATTTTTTCCATAAAAGATCAAACCACTGAGCGGCAAATATTTCACAATTAATGAAATAAAGAGAATCTGAGAAGAGAACGAGAATGAAAGGAATGATGACATTGCTGTGTCAGCTGAGGTTATTTTTCCTCCGCTATATAAAAAAGTATAGACCAAAGCTCATAGCAGCGTAGCAGTGGAATGTGGTTGATAGCGTGGGTGCGAGAAAAATAAAATAAGTGCTTGCCTGTGCGCACTATTGGCATCATCGTTTTTTGGTTTGTGGAAACGAAGAAGTCTAATGCTCGCTGCCGGATCCGCTATATCTCTGTAAATGTTTTGGTGCTTTTCTATTTCAATATTGTGTTTAACTGGTGTAAATTCTATTCATTTCACATTTTTTGTTCTTCTATACATTAAATTCAATTACTAGAATTTACTTCGTAGTTGTATTAGCCAGTGTGTATGTGCAGTATTTATATCAACAAGCATTTGGGTGAGTTGGAAAAAAACTTTTGTTAGTATTGCAGATGAGACAAATGTTTTTTCTTTCGTGGTTAAATTGTTAATTGATCCAGAGACAATTCGGGTTTTTTTTTTCATTCCCTTATGTCGGGTCCCTCATTTTCACTTTCTTTTTTTTTATCATTAGTATTGATGTAGTTGGAAATTTTCGGTGAAACTCCGATACTCACGATTCTCCGATATTCCTTGTGGTTGAGCCACCTGGAAAATAATGAAAGCAGAGTAACATTTGTGCCTGTTATACTCGAAAAAGCGGTGTGGAAGTAGTAGTAACTGAGAGTTCAGTAACGACGGGTCGGAATATCGGATAATTCTGGGAACATTGTTCGCAAAGTCTATAATATATATTCTGGTTGTGGTATACTTGTATATGCGTTCTTCTTCATCCCCTTTTTTGTAAGGGAATCATCGTTTGGAATGTCAGCCGTAAAGAGATATTTTTTTTGTATTGAAAACAAATGTTTTTTTATTTCAAAAAATCATATACCTATAAGTATAATATCGTAGCGATGAGTGAACTTATTATTTATTACATTGTAATTTCACAATATATTAATTTTTATTTTTACTTTTCTTTTCCATTTGAAATCTTAGAGTTATAGAATTTAACTTTTAGTTTTTTATCCATTTTCCTTGTTAATCTGCCTATTGCGATTGTATCTACAACGTACAGATACAAAATGTTGATTTTTATCGACTTTTTATATATTTATTATTCTCGTCAAACATAAAATATCATTCGCTCAATTGTTTGTGTGTATGTACGTGTACATGTGTGTATCTGAACTAATTCAATTAATACTTCATATATTTCAGTATCTAGTGAAATGTCGCGATCTCTGAATGATTCTCATACAATTTTATAATGATTCATATTGTTCAATTGGTTTCTCAGAATATTGGATGTGTAATCGAGTACAGTGAAATGTGAGGAAAAGAACAGAAATAGTGTCATACGTCGTGATTCAATTAAATGTCAGTTTGTGAAACGAAAAATTTTCTTCTCTCTTAAAGAATAGGTGAAAAAATATTTCAGAGTATCGCCAATAATTCGTAATTATAATTATCAATTAATTCATATATAATAATTGCATTATCTAAACTTACTTTAACATAAATATATTCATTATATACTCCATTGTATGGCCAACGATCATGCTTCTCTATATCATAATATATATATGAATATGTATA
>JABMBR010012748.1:0-36236 GCA_018881525.1 Meteorus sp. PSUC_FEM 10030008 | reverse complement strand
ACACACATATATATATATATATATATATACATACACAAAGGTATAACAACTTAAATGTATATGTGCACAACGCAGATAACGAAAGTGACAGGCAATTGGAGACGAGTGGAACGTGTCGAGGGAATAAGTTTATTTATTGCAACCCTAAGGCAATCATTGAAGCCCAACAATTTACAAGAAAAGAATAAAAAGAAAATAATAAAATAAAAACAAAATACATATGTAATCAATGTGACATTCACGAGTGCTAAGACATGACTCGCTTCACAACTAATCTTTGATATAAAATATAAAAGAAGCATTAAAAAAAAAAAAAATCTCTACATCTTTAATGATGGTAAAATGTTGATCAGTTATCATGAAACATTGCAACCAACCGTGATCTATTCAGAGCTCCTGTTTGTGATCGAGGTGGTCGATTGCCTTCGGCGCGTGACCCTGACGCCTCGAGCGTCTTTGCAATTTAAAAAAAAAAACAATATTTATTTATATATAACAAAAGTCAGGGCGGTTATAAATATTTAATTGAATCGATCTAGTTTAGTTTGATGAATTAAAAATAATTTTTTTTTTATTACACAATATCAGTTTGTTTTTTCCTTAATTATTGACATAATTATTTCTCATTAAGAAATTGGCAATGTCGAATATCTGACATACATATCCGGTTGCGAAACTATATAACAAACAAGACCACAACAGGCGAAAGTAGGATTCAGGATAATCGGATGATAATTGGCTGCACTATATATGCCGTCATCGTGATTATATAGAGTTTGCTCGAGTTTCGTGGTAAAGAATGAGATTGCATGATTATAAATGTGGTTTGTTGATGAATTATATATCTGAAAAAATATATTTGTTAAAGTGTTACGTTAGAGAATGATGACGATGAAAAATTTGCAAAGATTTCCAAAACCGTCTTTAGCCATTCCGACCTTTTCTTTAATTTAATTATGAATAAATTACAAAGAAATGATATTTCACATTCACACTCACTAGTCACTTTATTCAATTACACTGCTTAATAATCCAGTTAATTGGAAAATAGAAATAGACGAAATAATTTTGAATAATGCAATAACTCAATATCATGACGTCTGTTCACGACTGTTCTTTCTCGACATTATTCACTGAATAAAATATCGATCGAATGAATTGAAATAAAATAAAATAAGAATGAAAAAAAATTCGTATGTTTAACATGTAAATTTTATACGTAAGAATATTTAGTTTCACTTACATTATCAAGACATTTACAATAAATCTTTACACGTAAATTCTCTTGCAATTTGGCTAAAAGGAAAAATGAATCAAAAGATTAATTCTGTGCGGAGTAATTTTTTTTTTCTTCTCGCAATCCTATCAGATATACTGGAATTTGTTGAGATATATTGCGAGTCGTATATGTACATTAAATGTGTTACACACTCAATATATAAAGTATGAGAACAGAATGATTCACAATTTATGTTGGATATTGTATAAAGATACATAAAATTTTCAGGTGCTTCTTGGAAAATTGTTTACACTCTTTGATCAAGACAGAGATTGTTTATTGGTACAGGACGATTGGATTGAATTCTTGAAAGTGAGATTAACGTGAGTATTTTTATCATGTTTTATATGAACATAGACATATACATAAATTCCATTTTATATTCTTTCTACAGTAGCAATTCCATAAACAAACACATTTACTATAATAATACATTTCGATATCTTTAAACATTTATTTATTTTATCAGCACGTGAAGATTTCAAGTATCACATCACGTATCGTCCCTCGTTTTCGTTTCTTGTTGCACTGTTCTCCTTTTTTATCATTTTTCATTCACTTTTATTGCATTTCAATTCGTATTGTTTATTTATTTTCCAACAATTCATTTGGCAGGAATGAAAAATATTCTGACTTGATCGATCATATTGAAAATGTCGCTTATTTATTATGCGGTTGTAAATCAGTGGATTTAATTGGATTCATTGATGTGTTTCATGCAAAGGAGGTGAGTGAGATGAATTTAAAATTGTTTTGTATATCGTGATAAAAAAATTCATAATATTATATTGAATAATATTGTTGTGTTATTGAATATTTAGGTAATTGAAAAATTATTCAAAGCGATTGAGCAAGACAATATGGGATTTGTTTTTCCAGAACAAATAATTGAATTCATTGCGAAAATCACCAATCCGAGGTATATTCATTTTCTTTGATCAAATATTCATGCGCTGATAGATTTAATCGATTTTGTACGTTCAAATGAATTTCATCTCTATATTAAAAAAAAAAAAATGGTTAGATAAAACCTGGAATTTGAAAAATTAATCAATGATATTCAAATGAATGAATGCCGCATGGATATTAATCAATGATCCTTTTCATATTTATAAATTTTTTTCAATAAATAATATGAATAATCCAATATCAATTTGAATTTTGATGGATAAACAAAAATAAACACAATAGATCACCAGCTGGTTTTGATAAAAGTAATCTGGAGTGGCTGGAGAGGATTTTCAAGGAGACAGTTGGAAACGAGCGTGAAATACGTCGCGAGGAGTTTAGGAAAATCGTTATATCGAAGAACGTGAGGCAGTAATTCTCTCTCTTTTTATTTCACTACTTTTATTTTCATCTCCGTTTTCCTCTCACTTGCTTTATCTGAATGGGCACTTTTTAAACTTGGCATCATGAAAACACAAAACAATTTAAAATAAATCTATTTCTATCCTCTCCTTTTTTATTATATTTTTATCTATTTTTATTTCTTGTTATGTACATTACAGCCTTTTTTTACGGAAAGAGTATTCCAAATATTTGACAGAGACAATTCTGGTACTATATCACTTCAAGAGTTTCTCGATGCGATGCATCAATTTGCTGGAAAAACACCGGACGACAAGATACGTTTTCTTTTCAAAGTATACGACATTGATGGTGAGAATTGATTGATGTTAACATAAATATTTTCATGCTTTTGACAATTTTGATAGGAAAAGAATTGAGGAAAAATATGAATTGGAAAAGAGAAAATTAAATGTGAAATTGATGAAATTGAAGCAACAAATGTACAAATCATTTTCAACATTGTTCAACATTAATTGAAAGCACGTTTCGACTTTATGGTTTTCAACATTTTTCAAAGGAGACGGATTGATTCAACATCGCGAACTGGAGCACGTAATGAGAGCGTGCATGGAAGAAAATGGAATGAGATTTAGCGATGAGCAAATTGTCGAGCTCACTTTTGCTTTATTCGACGATGCTGATCAAGAAAATAGAGGAGCTATCACGTTTGAAGCATTGAAGAATCAACTAGAGAAACACGAAGGACTCCTTGAAAATTTGTCAATCAGGTAACTTTTAATCGGACAAAAGTCATTGACCAGGATCACGAATCAAAAATGTATTCGTAAGCGTTTTTATTCCACGCATTTTTTATTCAAGTATTTGTAAATATTTTTGCAGTATAGATCGATGGATGTTACCACCAAAGCCGCAACAATCACAACGACCTGTTGTGAAATTTTTACGTTTTTTAAAGCCATACCAATTAACAAAACCATACATGAAAAATAATTACGTAATAATTGGCTTCCTCTCAATATTTTTCATCATCAATTTCATTCTATTCATCTCGAGAATATTCGAATATCGTCATGCGAATTATTACACAATTGTTGCACGTGGATGTGGTAAATATCATATGAATGAATATTATCTATTAATACAATTTATTGATACGAATAGTTGATTTTGAATATAAAATGAATTCATTGGTTCCAGGTCAATGCTTGAACTTTGACTGCACACTCATTCTCGTTTTAATGTTACGCCAATGTATAACTTTCCTTCGATCACATGGATTTATTGCGATACTCCCATTAGACCATCACATATATCTGCATAAAGTAGTTGGCGTGACAATTGGAGTACTCTCTATTGTCCATACCATTGCACATCTCTTAAATTTTGGTAATACATTTTGATTTTTTATATCCACTGTCTCTATCAACTAAATAACCATATCAAATAATTCGTTGAAGCAACAATATCACCGTCAATTAACAAATAATATTGAATGATTGAGACAAATCATTACTTTCCCGACAATGAAATGACAATGCGATGATAAGATCAAACTTATTGAAAGCTGAATCGTGTCGCAACTGTTCCATTTTATTCATAATTTAATTTACTATTATTCAAGGTATGATAGTGATCCATGATGAAGTTTTAAACAGTGAACATTACACAATGTCTGAATGGATATTGACAAGTCGACCAGGATATTTTGGACTGGTGAGCGGTGGAGCGAATCCAACTGGCATTGCCTTGATCATTATTCTGTTTGTCATGAGTATGTGCTCGATGCCATTTGTGCGGCGGGGCGGATGCTTTGAGGTAAAATATTCTCTACATTTCCATTGCAAAAATCTGCTGGGAAAAATTCATGAAAAAAAATGTTAATATTCATCCATTAAAATTCGAATTTATTTTAATTCCATCATAACTGTTGAATATTCCAGATATTTTATTGGTCACATTCTCTGTATATACCATTTTGGATATTGATGATATTTCATGGACCAAATTTTTGGAAATGGTTTGTATTGCCGGGTGCAATTTATCTGATTGAACGTATAAGAAGATTTATGTGGCTGCAATCACAAAGAGAAAAAACTTATGTGTCTTCTGGTCTGATGTTACCATCAAAGGTAACACATTTGGTAATAAAACGACCACAGCATTTAGATTTTCGTCCAGGTGATTATGTTTTTGTCAATATACCGGTGATTGCACGATATGAATGGCATCCGTTTACCATAAGCAGTGCACCAGAGCAAGGGGGTATGTTCAATTATTGATAATTCAATTAAGAACCTACACGGAAATGCATGAATCCATTTATATAATTTAGTAATGCATGTTGAATTATTTACTTAAGCAGAATAAACATGTAGATAATTAACTCATTCGCATAATATTATGAATTAATTTTCCACTAGTTTTTTTTTTACCATTTCACCATTTGAATTTCAATTGCACATTTCATTTATTTAGAATACATTTGGCTTCATATTAGAGCTGTGGGCGAATGGACCAATAGTTTGTACACCTATTTCGAAAGAGAACAAATAAAATTGGAGTGTGGAGAGGAAATGAACGTTGAGCAATGTAATTCTCACAAAACATGCGAACACTCGTGGGTAGTTATATAAAATTCATATTTCAATTAAAAGTGAAATATTAATTGCAAATGATTTTATGTTACCAATGAATTTACTGCTCTTTCCTTTGTTTTTTGATTTTGTAGTGCAATAACATCAATGAATATAGTGAATACAAAAAATATCACAAATGAATCCAATGTGGATTCTAAGGGCTTAGACAATCCGTGTTTTCTTCTCGACAATGGCAATACTGTAAATTCCGAATCGAATATCAAACAGTCCAATTCGTATCTCGCTGCACCAGAGTGTAAGAGCAACAATTGGGATTGTTATAATCCCTCTCCTTTTATTTTATTTTTACTATCTGTTATCAAACATTTTTGTATTGAATTGAATTTAATTCCAAACATATTTCCAATATCATTTCCACGAGAGTAAATTTTTTGTTATTTAATATAAAACACATTTTCAAAATTGCAGCGTCGGATTTTCACGGTATGGGTCAATCACCACGTGAGAAACAGCTGGAACAACTTCTATTCAGCAATAAAATGCCGCTGGAAAAATCATTTTCAATGCCGGATATTCAGACCAAACGAAAAAAGCGAGAACGATTGATGGTGTGAGTTTGAAATCAAAGTACTATTTATATTGATGTAATTGATTAAATATAAAAGGTAATTATTATTATAGAATTATATTGAGCATTGACATTCAGTCAACTTTGAATGAATTCCAAATATAAATACTTGAAAACACTACAAATACTTTCTGAAATCAAAACAAAACCGTTTGATAATTTTTTTTCCCGATGCTTTTTATTTGGTGGTTGTAGACTGCGTGATTACAAGAGATCAGAGTCAGAGCGAGGCTTTGATCAAGCTAAAATACGACGTGCCCGATTGAAATCACTTCGGTTGGCTTACCTCAGTCCTCACAACAAGTCATTGGCACAAAGTTTTCGATATATGAGAACAAAGCCAACAATTATAGCGTTCAAAACACCAAATAATGACAATTGTCAATATCAAAATGGACCAGGTATTATCATCAATACAATAAATTCTCATATTATTACTCATATTATAATAAATTTATTATTCCTTCTACCATTTGTTGAACATTCATAAAATGGCCACGTTGAATTTTTAACTTTGCGGTTTTAGTTCTTCCTCATTCTAATGAGCAGGAGACAAATACCACAGACGCATTAACTGCTGCGGCAGCTGAAGAAGGTCGTTTAACAGACAAAATAAATCTCAGTGAGCGTGAACAAGGACGACTATTAAATACTATAATTCATTCTACGCCGCATTCAACAACAAATTATCCTGTAGGAAAACCACTGGAGGTAGAACAAATAATATCGCGTCAATATTATATAGTCCTTGCATATTATTCATGAAAGTTTGTTCAATCATCACTTTCTAAACTGCTCACATTTTACTCATTGAAATTATGTTGATTTGAATTTTTGCATTAAGATATTCCTGGATGGACCATACGGCGCACCATCAAATCACATTTTCCAAGCACAGCATGCTGTTTTAATTGCCACTGGGATTGGTGTCACGCCATTCGCATCAATTCTTCAATCGATAATGCATAAATACTGGAAAGTACGACATACATGTCCTAATTGTCAACATACGTGGGCAAGCGAGATACCCGTGACAGTGATGAATTTACGTAAAGTGGATTTCTTCTGGATTAATCGTGATCAAAGATCGTTTGAGTGGTTTGTCAATCTCTTATCGCAATTGGAAATAGAGCAAGCTGAATTTGGTGGTGCTATGGAGAGATTTCTTGAAATGCACATGTACATCACAAGTGCATTACAGAAAAATGATATGAAAGCTGTTGGACTTCAACTTGCTATGGATCTCCTCCATGAAAAGGTTTTTAAAACTGTTTTTACATAATCATCAATATTGATGAAATCGGAAATTATACAGTGAAAATAATATTTTAAAACGTTGGAAATTTCTCTGATTTACATGTAGGAAAAAAGAGATTTAATTACTGGTTTGAAAACGAGAACAAATGCCGGAAGACCCAATTGGGATAAAGTGTTTAAACAGTTGCAAGACCAAAAAAAAGGTAAAATCACAGTTTTTTATTGCGGACCACCACAACTTGGAAGGATTCTTCGTTACAAGTGTGACCAGTTTGGCTTCACATTTAGAAAAGAAAGTTTTTAGACATCCCGTTCCATTTTATTTCTTTGACCTACTATATTTCTCCAACTCGTTCTTCTTTTTCTTTCTCCTCATCTTTCCATCTCTAGATAGTTACGCACACATATGTGCGTGTGTGTTTATTCGTCACGTGCGATGGTACAGAGAATAATATTCAGACATGGAATTGATAATCTAGTAATGAATAATCGTCGGTGCACATCGTCAAGCCATCCATTTCCAGTTGAATTGTATTTGTATGAAACTAACCAATCGATTGTGCATATGGGGACAAAAGCAAACAAGAAAACGTTGCACTGCGACGAGTCTGCATTATAAACGCACGTCACATCGCAGTCATTATCGTTCATGATGTCTGATTAAACATAGAAAATTCATAAAATTTACATTTGTAAATTATACGTTATGATAAAAAAAAAATTATTTTCGTTGGTATACATTGTGCGCTCACATTTGAATATATTTTCATATCCACACACGATTTGTTTCACGTGTCGGGAAAAATTTTTCATGCATAAATTTGACATTTTATTAAACTTCCCACAATTATCAAATAGATAAATTTTATAAATGGATTATTTTTGTATGCACAATCATTCGTCGGATTGTCCATATCAGTTGTATCGAAAACAAAATCGATCCACCCTACCTCTTTTGTGAGGTTCCAATTTTATCTCTAAGTGAAATCGGGGTCGTTTTGAATTAATTTTTTTAACCATCACTATCATTAAATGAAACTTCATAGAATAATTTAGATAATTCCTCCATGGTTAAATCTCACGAACATACAGTGGTGTTTGTGAGTTCTTTTTGCATTTTTTTTCAAGATCAAACAAAAATTTATCCAGAGTTGCTATGCGGGTGAAAGGAACAATTCTTTCGAGACAATCCCAATAGTAAATAACGACACACTGTAAGTGTATAAACATATATTAAATTGAAACTAGTTTTATTTGTACGATACAGATTTAGAAATCCATATAATAAATCACAAGATGGAAATCTCCCACGAATAAATCATACTTGACACGAACATATAATGAATAAACAAACTGGATTTGACAATACTATTTGGAATGTAATTGTAAATATTCTTAAGTACACACAAGCATGGAAGCACGATTGCAATGTGTGATAGTGAATTCACAAGGGGATTGGTACCATGGCTCGCCATCAATTTGTACTGCACAAGGATCCAACAACTTTATCTAAAGACAAAAATCAATCAACATGTACAGTTGATGAATTATCAAGTTCTGTGCAATATTAATACTATTGAGAATGTTAAAAATATATGATGGTATTCTCCAATAAAAACATTGCCAGTTACCTTTATTGTTTTCGCTTGACCCAATCGATGAGCTTGCGAGAGACCAACTTGCAACTGAGCGATATGAAATGATGAATAAAGTGTGCACACCTCAAGCATTCCATCATTAATACTCTGCACTCCACCATTTCCATTGTCTAAAACAAATTGTTATCAAAAGTTAACCCTTCATCACTTTGGAATGTGAATGCATAAAGAATTCGTATTCACCGTGATGTCCAAGCTCCCAAAGTTTTACACCGCCCCCCCAATATGGAATATTCAAAACAACAATACTCTCTGATGACGGTAGAACCAATCGTTTACCATCTAAATATACTTCGATACGTTTATTCAAATTTTTGCAATCTCGCTCAACGACCTGATGAGTTCCGAAACACAAATACAATAACTGTAAATGAAAAATCAATGAGTTATATATTTATCAGAATACAAAAAAGATCATACCGTCATTCAAATTACCTTATTGAATATTCTGTGACTAAATAGATAAAAACGGCTTTCTCTTGTTCGATGAAAATTCAATGCTACTTGTGCGTCGACGCCAACACTCATGTAATTATACATAAACATTGATTTCATTGTATGTTTGAAGCCAATTTTACGGTTCTCACTTCTCATTGTGACTGTCCACCTAAATTAATTTCATTATTTCTCACACCCTATCATTCATATAATTGTGATAATGAATGAATACGACTGAGTTTGAGTATAATGAATCATACCTATCAAGTTCAACTGGTTTAGCTCTTTGAATATATTGTAAAATATTCTTGGCCTCCAAATTCATATCGTACTCAGCGCCCCAACCCATCACACGTGACAAGTCATTGCCAGTGCCCAAAGGTAAAATTGCGACAGCCGGTGCATTGGACTAACACAAAGAAATCTCGATATAGACATCAAGACGACGCAGAAAAGAAGAAAAAAAATGAAACAATAGCATTCATTTTATGCTAATGATCATATTTTTAGCGAACGTTATTCATCAAATACTTTCAATTGTAGCATATGAATGGTATTCAACAACCATGCCACTGTCCCATCACCTCCTGCAACCAGTAAAGTTGACGGTCGGTCGCCGAGCATGCGACACCACTCCAACGCAGTGCTTGGTCCACATTCAGAAAGATCAGTAACTTGTGCAGGATTCAGTACTCGGCGAAACATCGACAGTATTTTCATTGCGTCATTATTACCAGATTTTTTGTTCGCTGTGTAATTTTAATATTCACTGGTATTAATCAATTCCATTCTATTTGTAATTTTCTATTTGTAACACCAGCAGTTTTTGCCTTTATAGAGTTCACAGAAATAGCAGTCACATCTCGACATAAAGTTGGAAAAAACGTTTGAATGACTGATATCCATAAGTTTTAATTGACATAGTGAAGCATCGCAGTTGTCCAATAATAACCAACGACAGTTACATAAATCGTTAAGAAACTTTTGACTATCATTGCGCATGAATTTGATCAATAATACGAAAAGATTTTGCATATGTAATGAATAAAGCGATTCATTTAGAAATCTTCACCGAATTTCTTCATTCCAGTGACTGGCTTCATGAATGTCAAAGAAAATTTATAAAAATCACATCGGATAAAATAAAATTGAGGAGTAAATCAAGCTCTGGATTTGACTGGAAATTATAGGATTCCACTCGTGTAAAAATAGTCAATCCGAGAATTCACAATATCATAAACTTCCCAGGGTTGCTATTAAAATTAACTCACCCACAACTATGAGTGGATTCCATTCAGGCCAACTAGGTGGAACAATTGATACAAGTTGTAATTTGCGTCGGATTGTATTACGCCTGACTTTTGCTACTTTCAAACACTTGGGTGGAATTATCATGAGCTTGAATTCTCCAAAATCACATTCCTGTATACAAAGTTGCAGTTTAAAAATTTATGACAAAGTATTGAACCCATTCACAATTATCATTTCGTCTCTTTGAGATTCAACAACAACATATCAATTTTTAAATGGGACAATACCTCCTCACTCATGGATTTGCAGGTTTCATGAACACATCTTTGACACCAACAGCATGACCAATCAATCAGACCTGGCTCAGCGTCACATTCATCATTACAAACATCACACTGTACTCCAGACGTCAGATTACCTAATAACAATCACGAATATACCGGAATGGCTACACATAATGTACAGCTATCATTGAATTATATGGCTTGATGAATAGAATCGAACAATACCTTTTACCCACTGATGTTTCATTGGTTGATTATTATTCGTCATTGAAATAGCTTTACATGTCAATTGCTTATCAGCAAGCCTGATGCATCCAGTATCAGCACACACACCGCAACAATCACATATAACACTCTCCGAATTCAATAAGAGAATTTCACAAATACTGCAACTATATGTCTGTAAAAATGTAAACATCACTTTTAATAAAATGGAACGCATAAGAAAAAAATATGGTTAATAAAAATTCATTAACTTCCAACATTTACCTTATTTTTGCTATCGATTGGCATCCAATTGTGAGTTTTAGTTACATCCAGAATTGGTATATGGGATGTCCTCATAAAATGTCTTATAAAATTAACTGAGATCGTATAAAATACTATCGTGAATATGGCAGGAATTATAACAGTATATAATAAACTTTCCCACATGTTTGCATCCAAAATAGATATTGATCTGACGGAAGAGTGTATAGTTTGTTTTAGTAATAAAGTTATCTATGGCACATGTTTTTAATCTTTTTTCGGTGTCACTGTGAGCTTCATGCTCGCTCGATGAATTCGTGCGCAAATTAATTGAAGAGAGACACCATTTGACAACTAGACAGTTTACAGATCCCTTCAGACCTAGCATCGATACATGGGTATATAATGTGAAAATGTATGTGTGGTTCAAATACGCATGAGTATGCTTTTCCAACACAGAACATATATATGTATACGAAAAGCACAAAAATAAACCACGAGACGCGCAAGAAGAATCGCTTGATTAAAATTTATTACATATAAAATGTTTCTTTATTCTTTTTTTTTTCATATATTTTACACTATGCGTTTGCACACTGTACATATATTTGTTAGCACAAGACATTATCGCACATCGAGAATTTTTTCAAGACCATTTCGTTCTTTTTTTCATACTTAATCCGTACACTGTATCAATTATTAAATGTACGACTGCATTCCATCATTATTGTGCTTCCACGTTATAACTGGAATATTTTTCTTTCATGTCAGTTGATAATGTTACATCGTCAAACACGACATATAAATAATAAATGCAGGTGTAAAAAAAAAAATTGTATAAAATAGTTACTACTCAGTCAAAGCGTAAACTATTAAAAACAAGAGAAGTAGAAAAGATCGGAGCATTATAAATATTACACAGAGATAACACACACTCACGTACGATACACGCACACTTTAGTACAGATAAATTATTGTACGTTATGCATGTGTAATAATATACTATTTTCACTTAATTCGCATAACTTTCCATTTAGAAAACTCAATTGGGCCAAGCTATATTGTCAAAGTTAATCGGACAATAGTATACTTCAATTGTCATATATTCATTGTCATTATAATTACATACGAATCGATATGTTATTTTCATCATCAAAATACTGCTGAATGTGTGCATTCAAAATTGATTGCATAGGCGAACACTCTTTGTCTGTATAGCATAGCAATTTCAACACAAGCAGAATATTTCGAGCAATAAATACTAATTCGAAAGATTCTTCATAAATCTGTTTGTTCAGGCTTTGATTGTTAAACAACATATCATTTGTTTAATAAATAAGTACTCATTCATTTAAGTCATCTCAATGGTAGTAATTATAATCATTGTCATTTCAATATATATCAAAAGTAAAACATATTGTTCTTGCAAATTGAATTCAATAGACATGTAAAATCACGTCACAATTCGATTAACTATAAAAAAAATTCTACTTTTTAATTCTATTTATAATATCATGGAAAAAATCATGTTCCCTTATGGTTATGCAAAAGTTAGTCATGGAATGAGCTTTCTAAAAAAAGGCCTAATTGCTTTACCCTTTTGTAGAGAATAAAAAAAACCATACTTATATAATAATTTCGTGTATCAAAATTGTACACTTTTAAAAAGGCAGAGTACGGTATCGGTTTCATTTTTTTGGCACCGCTGGGCGCGAGTATTTGTGCAATTGCAGTACTATCCTATATTCACCATCACACACACACACACAATATCGATGTACTATTTCTCCTTTTCTCTTTTCCCACATATGTATGTGTTCAACATATGTTAATCTGAAGTACTTATAATTTATGAAGATTTTATAAATATCCAATTAAAGCAATCGTTAGACAGACGTCTCAGAATTGAGTCGTAAGAGGAATTTATTTGATTTTGGATGTGCTAGCTGCTCAGTGAGATTAAAATGCGGTAGTCTGTATGCCGTACATAAGAGCGCAACTTCACCTTGACGCAATTGGAACTCACATCCGGATGCGAGTGGTCGTGATGGTAATTCACCTTCACACACCAATGCCCAGTGATGCGAGCGTCTTTGGCGTTCTTTTTCATTCGATAATACAGGGCTTGCAGTGAAGAATGGTTCAAGAAAGGCTTTTGGTGCGGCATCTTGAGCAAGACATCGTGCCAGACGTCCCAATATCGATTCCACTGAGTGTCTAGGCTGTTGTCTCGTTACTCGTAAATATTTTTGCAGTGCACGGGCCATTGATGGGAAAACAGCTTGTGCTGCTTCCATTGGATCCATTGGACCTGGATTTGGTGACAATTCTGATTCAGAATGTAGTCGTTTTATATGAGCAAACGCTTCTTCTGCAGCGGTAATAAGTCTCGCACGTCTTTTTCGTACACGGCGTTCATAATCATGTTCTTCATAAAAACGTTCATTGTGACTTGAATCACGTCGACGTGCCTGAGCAGCAAGCACTGCTCTGTCACCTCCAGTACGTTGTTGCTGTTGATGCGGCAAAGTAGTATTCACGCCACCGTCAACATCATAAAATTTGAAACTCGATTGTTTACGTCCGGATTTAGATACTGGCAACCTATCCAAATAAGGATTGTACACAGGAAATTCTGTGTAATATCTTTCCAACACCCAAACTGCAGCACGTTGTATCGATAGCTGGCCGATTGCATACGAACGCGATTCACCGTCAGGTGATCGCACAACCTTTATATAAAATGTAGGCTGCATTTGACGAATTTCCATCAAAAGCACTGCCACATAATGAATGAAAAGAAGCGTATCGGCAAATGTTCCAGCATAATTTACTAAACTTTTGTATTCGGTAATTGCACCATTGGCTGCTGTTTTTGCGCTTTCTGTCACCTGATAAGAAAAAAAAAACATTTACAAAAAATGAATGCCGTTCATTGTAGTTCAATTCTTCGACTCATCTCTGTGATTCGACAATGAATTTGTAAAGTTGACCTACCTGTACAACATAGAACAGCCAATAAGTACAGATACATAGAAGAGTCAGTACGAGAACACCAGCTCTGAAGAGAAATACTCGAGGCATTGTAGCATTTCGTGGCCGTAGAAACACCGCCCAACTTCCGATAGCTAACAATACTAATTTGAATGCCAATCCTAATAATTGACCTTTACATTCAGCATTGCATGATAACAATTGTAATCGCTGTTGCATTGTCAGCACTGTTAATGTATCTGGGAAAAAACCTAACTTTGGCAGTACAACCATTGCTACAGGACTTAAAAAGGCACCAACTCCCAACATTAATGTTATCACCAATCCAAGATATCGATTGCATGGAAAACTAAATGCACCATCGGTCTCACTTGGCCAATGGCTGACATCCTCAGTTGATTCAGATCGATCTGATGTATTTCCAGTGATCGCAGTTGTATTTTCACCCCAATTTTCATCTTGCGGCAATATTTGTACTTCGATAACTTCCTGTCCAATATTTTCAACGCTGTTACCTCTTACATTCACTGTTGTTTGAAACGGCGCCATTTCAGCAGTTTCTAGATTTACACGTTCTTTCCGTTGATTTTTACTACTCCTATGCACCATAGATTTCATTATTATTAGAACTTTTGATATGTCCAATCACTTAGCATGAGATGAAAATCAATGAATCAATACCTGGAACTACGGTGAGAATGTTGTCGATGGTGTTGTGATTTATTCGTATGCGATCGATGATATTTCGATGATGACCGACTATGATGGCTATGGCTATGCTCACTAGCCCCAGATTTTACACTCTCTGTCTCCATAACATAGCATAGACTACCGCCGTTTTATTACTCCATAAACAAACATTACTTGTCTCTATCATATATCTAAATTTGCATACACACACGGAATATTTACGTGTATGAATACATCTATGTATATGTTTTTTTTCAATTTTCTTATTGTGCTTGAATTAAAGCCGCTGATGAACTGTAATTAACACAATTAATTTTTTACCAACTAGCTATGGTGAGATCAAACAAATCGCTCATCATACCATGGTGTCACGCACAATTTTTATTGGCTCCCATCATACTCCACATTCCTTTCATGGAATGTATATAACATAATGATAATGACTTCGAATACATATACATAACCACAAAATTTCAATTCCTCACCGAGGACGATGAATTATTCCCTTATCTTATATAAAAATTGAAAAGAATTGATAAACATCAGAAGAGACGCTACTGACAACGCCTTACGTTTACAACCCTCACTACTTTAATTCGCGTGACCCCTTCACCCCTCGACTAGATATATATATATATATGTGTATATTTATACCATATGATCGAGCATATATATATTCCATATCATGCCCAATAAACTGCCGCAAGCACTGTCGAGAACCACTTTTGGATTCATGGGATTATTCTCATAATTTCTATGGGGAGAAATGTAAGGACGAAGAGTGAGGGAATAGTAAAAAAAAATGTATACATGTATATGTATACATATGAGCGTGGCGTAGGGAATATATAAGAGACGTTCGTGTTTTTGTCCATTACTGTTTACCGGCATTTCTTTCTCTCTCGTTCTCATTCTGCGAATTTATGTTTCGTGTGTGTATGTCCGTGAGAGAATCATAATGACCTTGTGATGTAACTAGATATATATTTCTAGATATGCATCTTGTATTTGGAAATCAGCCCATAGAAACTTGGCTATTTAAGTATGATTTCTATAGTTATTGTGACATTGACCAATCTTGGCAAATTTATCGGAAATTATCAATCATTAAGTTGGTCAACTTTGACAATTCTACTTAGTGCGAACATAATTAGTAATATTCGAAAAGTCAGGTTAAGAAGTTTGATGAACGTGTGTATCGTTCGGTCTGCGCCAGCCAATCCAAATTTCGACTTTCTCTGGTAAACGGTTCACGATTGGTGGACGATTCAACTGAACTCTGTGAAAACTGCCCAAGGAAAAAGAAACGCGCTAAACCTCAGAATTGAATGTCAAGTATTTTATACTCATTGAAACGTTTTCGCGATGAGATATGGATGAGAATTTTTTGAATATAAATGAGAGAATCTTGGTTATGTCCACTCTACTGTTTTGTACAGATACATGATCAATGAGTGAAGGTGTTTTTGAGCACCAATGAGATCAATCGACAGTACGCGCCCATATACCAATCCCAAGCCTTAAGTCGCATTTGCAACAACGAATACGCGTTGATATCCATGAGTCCAGGCATCCACTCTATTTTCTCTTATATGAACAAAATGGCCTCACTCATGCCACAAATACAATAGGCTGGCCATATTATTGTGGACTAGCGTTGGTACTCATTGCAAGAAATAACTGAACCTCAACGTTGCCTCCGCTGCTTCAGCCGCTGCCAATCGTTCAATATTGTAAAGGAAAATTTTCAAGTCAGTGCTGACAACTTTTTATTATTTATGCTTTGTATATTCTACTACTCGCGTTCATATTCAAAAAAAAAGAAGAAAAATGTAATTAGAACAGCGGTTGATGAAAATAATTTTTTTCACTGATACACGAAAATCGTAATTGCATTTCAAACATTCACACTCAATGTCGAACCCATCGCTAACGAATTTTCTACACGCATGTTCCGTTTCAATTTAGTATCTCCTTATCGTAACCTCACTGTTTATGATGATGCATTTACACTATTTATTATTTTATCCTGAAATACTACTTTTATATGCACGATAATTCACTATGATTCGCGATATTCCAACGAGGTAATTTTAATCTCTTTCGATAGCATTTTTGATATTGGAAACGAGAGTTCCCAAGATAAAATCGTACATGTTCATGTAGTAGTAATAAATGAATTTTGAGCGGTAACATTGTTATGCAGGGTATCCATCTATACATTGTACATTCTGCAATGTTATTATTGTTTCAGATATATTGAAGATGACTGATTCGGCAAAACATTTGTCACATTGTTTGATATGCAACAATAAAGTTTCTAACAGAAACACTGTACAAATATTTGATGCAACATCGAATAATGGAACGGAAAAACCTCTTGTTG
The DNA here is from genome assembly GCA_018881525.1 of Meteorus sp. PSUC_FEM 10030008. Classification (NCBI taxonomy): domain Eukaryota; kingdom Metazoa; phylum Arthropoda; class Insecta; order Hymenoptera; family Braconidae; genus Meteorus; species Meteorus sp. PSUC_FEM 10030008. The sequence continues at coordinate 18,992 of JABMBR010012748.1, read as the reverse complement.
ATATTCTTTGCTGTGTTTTAGGAGCCAATATTAATGAATATAATGTTCATTCTCCAGTAATATGTAGGAAGTGCTTTAAATTGATTAATGAGGTGAATAATTGGGTCACTATCCATTCATATTAAATTCATATTGTTAATATATCTAAGTCCTATTGTTACGTTTTTGTTCCAACAGTTTGAAGAACTCGAAAGCAGAATGGGTGAAATTCGTCGGGAAATTCTGACCAATTATAAAGAAACAGTAGAAAAGGTGAAAAAAGTACTGCAAATTGATGATGAATGTAATGATCATGACTATCTTGATATGGCGGATAATCATAGTGAAGATAGAGATGTGTATACAACTGAGGAACATGAAAATGATGAAGATGAAGTGTATCTGACTAATACGAAAGAAGAACCAATAGAGGAACACCTGGATGAATACCTACAAGAAGAAATACAGAATGAAGAGGTGGATCAATCCGAGCTTGGTGAGGAATATATCGATGATCCATCTGAAGGAAATCTTGAAACCACAGAACCGATACCAACATCTGTAACAATGGAATTATCAGAAGAAACGAAAAAACATGAGCCTAAAAAGGAAAAAATTATCGCTAAAGAAGAAATAGTTGATTCAATAGTTGAGAGAGACGACGATTCCGTTTTCCATTGTCTACTGTGTCAGAATGAAGGAAACCGAGCTTCTGGTGACGCGAAAGAAATGATGGCACACATAAAAAATGTGCACGATACTCGTTTATATATATGTGATATCTGTGGCGTTGATTTTAGGAAAAGAAATGAATTGTCAATGCACCTAGATGATCATGTTGCGAAAGAGGAGGGTGATTTCCAATGTGAAGTATGCAACCGAATATTCAGTAATTTGCGCCTATTTCGAATTCACAAACGGATACATTATCCGCAAATCAAATCATGGCCATGTGAAACATGTGGCAAACGTTATAGTTCGAAGAATTTATTAGAAGAACATGTAAATACCCATATCGGCGTACGACCATATATTTGTCAAACATGTGGCAAAGATTTTGCTTCGAAGTACACATATAAGGCTCACGCGAAAACTCATGAGGTTCGCCCGCGTCCGTTTGAATGTTTACAATGTAATAAAACATTTTTGAGTCAACAAAATTTGAATCAACATGAACGAACACATCTGGGTGTCAAAGAATATGTTTGCCATCAATGTGGCAAAGCGTTCGGATCGCCACACAATTTGGAAGTCCACAATATTGTTCATACAGGATTCAAACCATACATATGCCGAATGTGTGGTAAAGCATTCGCAAGAAAAGCTGAAATAAGAGACCATGAAAGAACGCACACAGGTGAGAAACCGTATCAATGTGAATTATGTGGTGCTACATTTAGTCAACGTTCAAATTTGCAATCGCATAAACGTGCGACGCATTACAATGATAAACGTTATAAATGTGATGATTGCGGTAAAGGATTTAAACGGCGGCGATTATTGGATTATCATATAAAAGCAGCTCATACAGGCGAAAGGCCATATAAATGTGAAACTTGCACTGCAACATTTGTTTATCCAGAACATTTTAAGAAACATATGCGCATTCATACTGGTGAAAAACCTTATTTGTGTGAAGTATGCGGTAAAGCATTCAATAGCAGGGACAATCGGAATGCACATAGATTCATTCATAGCGATAAAAAGCCATACGAATGTTTAGTTTGTGGAATGGGTTTTATGCGTAAGCCATTATTATATACGCATATGCAAACTCAAGGTCATCTAAATGACACAATTGTTGTGAACCAGCCGAGATTGACAAAAGAGGAAGAAGTTCTAACAATTCCCGAAGGTGACATACAATTGATGATGGAAGATGGTGAATCTGAACAGGTAATGTTAATTCTCATCAACTGTTGTTTGAAAAAATAACTGTTTTCTTAGCGTCTCACTGACTTCATTTATTTATTCAGCTGACCGAAACGGAATTATATGTAACTGAATTGAAAGATCATATGATAATCCAACAAGATGGAGAGCATATTTACCAGGATGAAGGTGTTCTAGATATCCAGTCGGAAGAAAATATTGCTGACGAAGAAAGTGAACATATGGTAGTTGGTAGCCAGGTAAAATTTCGAATATTCTACGGTATTGATGTTTCCCTTTTTATGAGTAATGACTGCCGATATAAACAATTCCATATGTCATTTTCAGATTGCATTCCCTGAGGGTGAGGTTCTAGAATGTAAGCAGAATAGTGAAGAAGGTGAAGAAACTTTCAATTATGAAGATAGCGGCGATGATGAAACTATTGTCATGCCAGCAAATTCGGAATTCAAAAATATCATGAGCGATGGTAAAAACCAAGTTCGATTGGTTCAAATAAGAATTCCATCAGGTAGTGGTGCTGATGCTAAAGGATGGTTGAGTCTCGTACAACAGCACACGTAACCTGACCACTGATAGTAGTGGATGTCAGCTGAATTTCTCAACTGAAATGTGAAATAATTTCTCGTTCAATATTCAGGACAATTTACTGATGTATCAATGTCAACCGATTAGATACAGCTTTTAATAATTGATTGATAAACTACATTTAGACAAATGAACATTTTCTTCCTTCTTTTGTATCTGATTTATTTTTTATTGTCATCTGATAACTACACATAGTTCATTTTATTTTGATAAAGTCGAAGGTACTAATAAATAATTCTGAAATCAATATTTTTCAAATAAAAACTCTGTCAGGCAATATTTCCAGATTATTGTTACCAATTGCATCTATCAAAACATAACCAAGTTTATATTCTGAACAAATCCAAAGATGAATGGTTTCCGGTTTAGGGAGGAAAGAGGCCATGTCGGAACAATTCAATTTCGCTACACCCTCTAATGTTTTTTCGAATTATTGCACAACTATGTTGTATTTAGTGATGGCGCTACGATCGTAACCTGATCCTTGTGCACAAACGCGTGAAAAGCCCGCGTTTTTCCCATTCACGTGCATCTTTCGTTGTATACAACAAATACGTACTCACTGCACACACAAGACACCTTTCGCGAACAAACACATTACACTCATAAAGTAGAAATCTATTAAGATCAATTGTTGGTTGAGTGTGTCAAACATTTTTCCTACTAATCGAATTTAATATTCCAAAGCCACAATATTTCTTCTTTATGTTAATTCAATCCATTTGAAACGTCAACCCGAGTTTGTAATACGCAGCAATCGGAAAAAATGGCCGAAACAAAGGGAAAAATATTCGGCATGGGTTTGTATTCATCTTCATATTATTTGAAAACTACATCGAGGATTTCTTGATTTTGTTTGAATTCTAAATATGAATTGAAAACCCTTTATGAAGATGTAATTTAGGGATCGTTTTATTCCACAGATCCAGCGGGACAGCAAAGTTTCGTGAGGTACTTCAGAGGTTTGCCAGAGGTATGCTTTATCGTCAACATTTTTTCTTTTGGATTATTATGACATATCTCTCTTCATTTCCACATTTCTATTCGCAATGAATTTCAGGATGATTGATAAACTAGCACTGATTTCATGTGAATTCGTCTCATCATGAGTCGTCATTTATTATAAAACAAAACATTCAGAGTAAAACGACGTGCTTATAAATAAACAAGTAGAAATATTAATTAACCAAATACGTCAGTTACTTTATCTTTTGCTTTTTCATATGTACTGGTAATTTTATTGCCTATTCTCTTCCAAAACCCAGGAGCTTCCGTTGTAGTGGGGGTATATTCCTGGTCTAATTTGATTGAAGTTTCACTTTTGATCAACTCTGCTTCACCATTCTTTGCAAGAAAGTCATTCGCAGATGGTTCACGAACATCCCATGATTCTTTCCCATCATTAATTGGTGCGAGTGTCGCCGTTGGATTTGGCTTCACATCTGCATATATATTTTCATTGTGATTTGCATCATACGGACCATTTCCGCCATATGCTTCTAAAATCCGTGGTTGGAAAACGTTTACAGATTCATCTTTCCTAATCTGTTGTTCTAGACTCACAACTCCACCAGATTGTTCAACAATTGGTTGAGAATAATGTGAATTGAACTGATTTTGATGTCTTGACACTCCACGATGGCCACCTTTCACACCAATTGGACGTGAAATGGGTTCTATTGCTGTATCGCCACGTTCATAGTTCCCAATTCTGTGTGGTCTTGATATAGGCTTGGGTGCTGGCTTTGATGATCCAAAATCGTGATCATTGGTTTGACTCAGATCCCCGTTGCGTGTTGGTTGTACTAATTCTGAATTACTCGAAGTTTGTTGAGAGAAATCACCAATATTTCCAGTTTGCTGGCTTAAATCATCAACGTATTGCTGTCCAAAATGTTCATTGCCAGAAAATTCTGCAATCACGGGTTGATCACCCTGTGATATTGGCGATAGATTTTCATTTTGTCGTCCTCGATGATGATTATGATTATCACGTACCTGCTGTTCATGATTGTGCATACCACTCTGCTGTTGCTCATGCTGCTGGCCAAATTCAAGTGATCCATACTGTTGTCTACCATAATTTCCAAATTGATTATCACGATCATGATTATGATGTCCTTGAAATTCGGAATGCTGTTGAGTATAATCTTCAAATCCATGAGTAACCTGTTGGGTTGAATCTTGATCAGCATGGCCATGTGGATGGTGATGCCTGTGTTGCTCATGAGGTTCATGATGATTGTGGTGCTCCGACCGTCCGAATTCTAAGTGCCCATTCGAGTCTTGATGCTGTTGATCGTGCTCTAAATGTTCTGTATGTTGCTGAGTATAATCCTCAAATCCATGTGTGCTCTGTTGCGTCGAGTCTTGATCTGCATGATCTGGTGAGTTATGATGTCTGTACTGACCAAACGGTTCGCGATGATCATAGTGGCCTACTTGCTGGCCAAATTCCAATTGTCCTTGTTGACTTTGATGCTGTTGATTAATTTCCAAATTTCCCGAATGTTGTTGAGTGAAATCTTCGAAGTTTTGTGTAGCCTGTTGGCCTAGATCATGATCCGCATAACCGTGTGAATTGTGATGTTGATATTGATTAGAATACCCGTGATGATCATGATTTCCTGTTGGCTGACCGAATTCTAATTGTCCGGTTGGACTCTGATGTTGATTGAATTCTAAATTCCCCGATTGTTGTTGAGTGAAATCTTCGAATCCATGAGTGATCTGCTGTGAATCCAGTTCCAGATTACCAGAATGATGTTGTGAGTAATCATTATGATACCCTTGAGTTGCTTGTACATTTTCCTTCTCATATTGTTGCCCGAGCTCTAATTTTGCAATCGTTTGGTCATTCTGTTGAGTCAAATCTTCGTTGTGTTGAGAATAATCAGCGTCTCTTTTATATCGCGTCCCATGTTGTGAATTATAATTGATGTGCGTTGCGTCATCGCAATCTAGGGCGCCTTGATGTCCATGTCGGAGAGTTTCACTATGTATATCATCTCTATGAGTTTTTGTTTCATATTGTTGGTGATAAGATGATGAACTTCCAGCAATATTATTATTATATTTGCCCCGATTGCCATTTTCGAAACCGCTAAGCGATCCGTATTGCTGCTGACCAAACATATTCAATTGTTGTGCATCAGAAATCCCCTGAGGATGTGTAATTATAATCTGTTGAGGAATTGTCGAATGACTTTGATGCTCAGATGCACTCCAATGTTGCTCAACATGTCTTTCAATTTGTGGTTGAACAGGAATTCGTTCCAATCTTTGGCTATACAAATTATCATTACGATGATTCTCATTCAAGTTTAACTGTTGATGTCGCAATACACTGTCAGTATCACCACTAATATGAATTCCATCAGTGCGACGATATATTGGAATACGGATCGTAGTGTCTTGATTATGACGTTGATTTTGATATTGGTGTTGTTGCTGATGACTGGACTGAGAGTCTGCTTCACTATTTATATCCAAAGTTGGCACATAAATCGGTTTTCCAACCTGAGAAGCATGAACACCATGTGTATTCTCTGATGTGGAGAGTTTTCCATAAGCAATTTCGCGAGTAAGCCCAACACTGTCCCCTTGAGGTACGTGCTGATTTGTATTAATGTAATTACGAGAATGATAATCGTGTTGTCTATTAATATCCGTCGCTCGATTTAAGTTGGAATTATCATAACTTGTCGACAAATGATGCGTTTGCTGATTGATGTGGTCATTGACGCGTTCCAGTTCTGATCTCATTTGATTCATTTGCGTATCAATATGTGAATTAATATTTGGTAAATTAACAATAGGTATCATTGCGATACCACTGCCATCACCACCACTTGTACTAAAACTTGATGTATAATTTTTTTTATAATAACGAACTTTTGTAGGTCCCTGATGATATTGACCTTCTTCTTCGTAAACTTTTCCATGACCACCATCAGTCACGAATGAATTATGTCTCTTCCAATTGTCATTGTTATTACTAACAATTCCAGAATTTGAATCCTCATGAATTTGTGTATTTGTTTGCTCACCAAAATTCTCCAATCGTGCCAAGTTATCATTCGTACTGCTGTGTAGAGAGTGATCTATCACTTGTGAATTTTGTTGATTAGAGAACGAAGGTTGTTCGTAAGTTTGTACATTAGTACGATCAAACATATTCTGAACATTGAGTTGATCACTTCTCAATGAGGAAGTTCCACCATTGTTAACACCTGATAAATCAGTTCCATGTGACGCAGAATAATTTTTCTTGTAGTAACGCACTTGTGATCCACCATTGACGAGTTGACCACGCTCTTCATGAACTGATCCAGCACCATCATCAGTCACATAATCATTGTGCTCAGTCCAGTTACCTGGACGTGAAGACTGCAAGTTATCTTGATGAGTTTTTTGCAATTGATCTATCAATGACTGTTGAAGATCGCGTAAAGTATTTTGATGTGACAATGAGCTGTGAGTGAGATATGACTGCGACGCTCTTGATGTTTTCACATTGTCTACCTGACCACACAAATCTATGCAAGGAGTCGGTCCTGCATAGACATGTCCAATGATTACGCAGAAGATAATCACCAACTTCATTTTTCTGCTACCTAAAACAATTCATTAATATTTTGAGTGTCGAGGAATTATGAAATTAAATTAGCATAATCATCTTACCATGTATCCAGAAGTGAATAGAATGGAAATTTGTGCCGAGTCGATTGATGTCCAATAACTTGTGAATGTCGACAGTGTCAATTGTAATGATCGTTTAAACGTTTTGACGAGCTAATGATGTCATTTATATATGTTTATTCGCGTCACAGTCTCCCCCATTTTTATGACTTTGGGGGCATATTTTATCTCGCTATGCACACTATATACTCGTGCGATAATGTCCCCACGTGGATCATAATGAAGCAGCTCATTTATCAAATATTTATTCTTAGTAAATTATAATCTCTAAGATACATTTGTATGGGAATAAACCACATTTGTGGTTTCACTTGAATACTAAGAAATGTTTCATTCTGAATTTATCTAGTTTTTTATTCCTTTATTTTTATGTTCATTGATGGGATGATTGGATGTTGTGGTCAATCAAGATAATTTATTTCTAACAATTACATATCGCGTGCCCGTAACTGGCATCACATCATAAATAAATGTACATGTGAATTAGTTATAATATGCAACATCCGCATTTATTGAACGGTGAGCTAATTGTTTTTCGTCATGAAGCATTTATGTATGTCTTGCTCTGTAGTATATGTTGATTTCAAGGATAGTACGAGTATGGAATGGGAATGAATCATGTGAATTATGCATCATCGAATGTTATATTCACCTACCGAAAAATTCATATTGTGTCTTTTGACATAGACTGGTCTTTCCAGAACATGAACTCTGATTTTTTTATCAGCATTGTATGTGTGATTTGTTTATGTATCTTCCACACTCGGACTCATACAGCTTCTGTCAAGTTTTTATTGTGATTTCAATGAAATTCAATATTTCACAATAACATTATCATGACCTTTTATTATGACTGATGTAAATATAAATGACATGAATAAGTGAAAATTTGTCAAGGTCGATAATTAATCACGCGTGCGATATAGTTGATTTATATATAAATATGAATGTATTTAGATTTTCTCGGGAAAGTGAAATGGGGATTGTATCGGGTGCACAATTGGGTCAACGTTGCGTTCATTGGAATTGTTTGTCTATAATCAACGGGTCATGGTAACTATTAAGTGTCGATAACACACTCATATCGTTTTTTATTTCCTTGTTATTGAGAAAAATACTTTGGGGATATCCAGACCTTGAATATGACATCGGTATCACTTCCATGATAGAATGGAGCTTCGTTGGTTCGGTTGTGTACACGATTAGACACAGAGATTTGTTCTTCTTTTCACAATTCCATGTCTGATTTTGTATTCCAGAAACCGAACAGCACAATAAGATTCTTCAATCGTGGTGACTATTACACTTGCCATGGCGAGGATGCTCTTTTTATTGCACGTGAGGTCTACAAATCTCTTTCCGTATGCAAACAAATTGGAGTTGGTGAGGATTTGCACAAGTACTCAATGTGAAAGCTTTATGAAAACGATAACAGTATATTTTGTTTATTTTATTCCAGAACCAAATAAACTTGACTGTGTCAGTCTCAATAAAGGCAGATTCGAAAGTATTGTCAAAGATTTATTGCTGGTAAAGTCATACAGAGTTGAGGTTTATGTTGATACAGGAGTGGGAAGAAATCGGAATTGGACGATGGAATACAAAGGTTCACCCGGAAATTTATCTGAATTTGATGATTTGCTATTCGGTAACACAGATATTGTTGATAGTGGTTTGATAATGGCAGTAAAACTGGGAGCTGATGGAAAGTCAAAAGTAAATAACTATCACCACTTTCTTGTTCACATGTTTATCTTACTAATGCTAACGTCAAGGTTGATGTTAATGATTTTTATCATATTCCCACAGATCGTCGGTCTAAGTTGTGTTGATCAAATATCGTCTATTATTTATGTCTCTCAGTTTGTTGACGATGACTCGTTTTCTAATCTTCAAGCACTCATAATCACAAGTGCTCCCAAAGAATGCTTGTTGAGTCAGGGTGATAATAGCGTTGAATTCCAAAAAATGAAAGAAATCATCGAACGAAATAATATTATGATAACTATGAGGAAAAAAATTGAATTCTCTACTGATTCAATATTCCAAGATCTGACATCACTGATCAAATTCAAAAAAGGACAGCAAGAAAATGTCCGTGCATTACCAGAAACTGATTTGGAGCACGCAATGTCAGCCACTGCAGCAATAGTTAAATATTTAGACGTGAGTATTACATTTCTTTATTGATATGTCTCAAATCACGCTGACTTATACCAGAATAACGAATTAATTCATGTACATTGTAGTTAACATCTGATAACAGGAATGAGAATCAATTCAAATTAGAGGAAACCATTCAATCTCGCTATCTTCGACTTGATGGATCAGCATTGAAAGCTCTCAATATCGAACCTCCACCAGGTGAACCATTGAATGGAATTGTTCGTGGTGCGCCAACAAGTATCCATGGATTGTTGAATAAATGTCAAACACCACAAGGACATCGATTGATGGCACAGTGGATCAGACGACCATTACACGATTTAGCATTAATCAACGAACGTCATGATATTGTTGAAGCTATTGTGAAAAATTCTGAATTACGATCCGCTATCAGCGAAGATTATCTAAAACGTATTCCAGATATGGAACAATTGGCGAAAAGATTGGCACATAAGAAAGCACGTCTTGTTGACTGTTATAAGTTAGTAGTAGTGAAAACTAATTCACATGAAAGTATAATATTAATTGCTTACTAATTCATTTGATGAACATGTAGGATTTACTTAGCGGTTAGCAGTTTACCTGGTTTGGTGAATGCTCTCTCCATCGATAGCATTCCCGCAGCGTTTAAAGTCCTAATAGTAGAACCTTTGAAAGAATGCATTCAAGATATGGATAAGTATCAGGAGATGATCGAAAATACGATCGACATGAACGCTTTAGAATCTAAGGAGTACCGAATCAAACCTGAATTCAACGATAATTTAATGGGTAATGATCTAACTAGAAAACAAAGAAAATAATGTGCTTTCCCTCACTCATAAATACTCATCACACGATCCTATTTTTTTTTTCTTTATCTACACGTTTCAATAGCATTGAATGAAGAACTGGAATCATTAAAGAATAAGATGGATGCGCAATTGATTAAAGTGGCTAAAGATGTTGATATGGATGCTGGAAAAAGATTGAAACTCGAAAACAATTCTCATCATGGATATTATTTCCGTGTAACATTGAAAGATGAGAAAGCGCTGCGAAAAAACACGGAGTATACGGTGTTTGAATCGAGTAAAAATGGTATTAAATTCCGGAATCAATCGTTGGATAAGTATAATACTGAGTATCTGGAAGCGAGAGAAAAATATGAGGAAGAGCAGAGTGCAATCGTTGCTGAAGTTACTGGTGTTGCAGGTAGAATGTTAATGAAATCGTGATCATCTGATGATGAATGCAATGTATTCATTCATATACGCTTATCTTTTCTAGCAAGTTACTGTGGTGCAATAAAAAATATTGCCACTGTAATTGCAACGCTGGATGTGCTGAATTGCTATGCGTTAGTAGCAACTGCAGCACCAAAAACTTATGTACGCCCCCGAATGTTGCCAAGCGAGGACAGAATATTAAATCTTGTTCAAGCGCGCCATCCATTTGTAGAAATTCAGTCGGACGTCCAATACATAGCAAATGACATTTCATTCAAGAAAAATGAAACACAGTTTCATATTGTAACTGGCCCGAATATGGGTGGTAAAAGTACACACATGAAAGTTGCTGGTGTCTGTGTTCTTTTGGCACATATTGGATGTTTTGTACCTTGTGATGACGCTGTAATGTCGTTACACGATTCCATTTTGGCTAGAGTTGGCGCTGATGATTCACAAGTTAAAGGAGTCTCAACATTCCAAGCGGAAATGATTGAAGTCACCACTATTCTCAAAGTTCGTTCTTTTTTGCTTCTTCCCCCACTGCAAAGAATCAACTTGTCCATATTTTATCATTGCCATCTGTGTTGTGTTTTTCAGAATGCCACCAACAACTCATTGGTGTTGATTGACGAACTTGGTAGAGGCACATCAACGTATGATGGCCGTGCTCTAGCCTGGGCTATTGCTGAACATTTGGCAAAGAACACTGAAGCATTTTGTTTCTTTGCCACTCACTACCATGAAATCACAAAACTCTCAGATGATGTACCATATGTAAAGAATTTTCATGTCAGCGCAATTACCAATGATGATGATGTCACATTTTTATATTCTGTTAAACCTGGAATATGTGAACAGAGTTACGGAATATACATTGCAAAAATGGCCAACTTCCCACAGAGTGTCATTGAATACGCTAAACGAAAACAGACTGAATTAGAAGATGGTCAAGTTGTACCACTGAATAAACTGAATGATAATCCAGATGAAGGTAAAAGAATTGTAACTGAAGGAGAACGAGCCATTGAAAAGTTCGTGACTGCTTGTAAAGGAATCAGTGACTCGAATCAAGTTGAGGAAGTTGAAAAATATAAAAATGAGATTTTATCTCTTAATAATTCTTACATCAATGTGTTGATCGCATGAGCAATGTAAAAGTATTTATTCAGTATTAACATTCTCTCAGGTATTACATAAATAATTACATTCATCGAATTATCGTGCCACTGTCCCATAAAGAATAAAAACATGTTTTATAATTTTCCATAAATCATCTGCTTCATTCTTCTTGGAGTTTTAATCTTATATCAGAACAATCATTACTTTCTATTTTAGAATTGCCGGAAAATGGCGGATATAAAGTAACATATCTATATTCACTGCAGAATCTATCCCGCACTCTCAATAATAGACCTGTACCTACCTCCATGCTCATAGTCAATAAAAAATATATGCATATGCCATAGCTACACGTAACCTTGAACTTGACTAGCGTATTGGGATTTCAGTAGGGAGTGTCTGAAATTTTTTTTGCTCTGACTTATCCTGATTCCGGCAGTCCAACACAGTGCAGTAGTTCGCTACTACTACTGCTATTACAACTACTATTACATACACTTATTATAATTTCGATCATATCAATCAGAATCCGCTCGAAACGTCACTTTCTACTTGCTTTAGTCCGGTACATTACATACAACGTTTGCATTTTTTTCTATAATATTAGACAGATTGAGAATGGATCCAGCCATATTTCCCGAAGAAATATGGATTAAAATTTTGGCTTACTGCGATGTACCTGATATTATCGCCTTTGGCAGTACCTGTAAATATTTAAGAAAAACTTCAGACACTGATTATTTATGGTAAGTGAGGTTAGATATATGCTTCTACCGAATATTTCATAACATAGGAAGCCGTACCACGTATACTCCCTCTACTTCATTACAGTAATATCAAATTCATATGATTTTTCTATTTATTATTACACAATAATGAACTTTTCGATTCAATTGTCATAATGCTCAAGACAAATTCACTGATTTTCATTCGACTATGTTCGAAGATATTCGTTTGTTGCTGAAAAATTGTTGAGATTCATCTTGATTGTCATCAATAATAATATTTATCTTTCAGGAAGATGAAATGGCTTCAGTTGATATCAAAAGTTCAATTCAAATTCCCTGACATTAAATTCCTACAGCTGCTCAGTGTCAGTTTCAAAGCTATGTGTTATCGTTTACATATGGTAATAACACTTGGGAAGAATGCTCCATTTCCAAAATGCTATCACTGCAGTGGTTATACGTGTCAACGTAATTGTGTTGAGGGTTCAAGCGCCAAAGTGGTTATCGAGATTGGAAATAAATTTACTTGGGTTATAACACCACATTGCGGCTTACGCAGACACTTGTCACTATTTGGTATACCAAAGTGTGATAGCAAATTACATGTGCAAAATACACGACCATCAACAGTAGCAACGGAAAAGGCATCTACTGGTGATAGTGGTGGTAGTGGCAGCAGTAGTAATCGTTCTGCTAAATCTGATCACAAATCAATTGCTAAAAAATTGAAAACAGTGAAATTGTCTGAATTAGCAATAACAAAAGTACCACGACCCAGTGGACCATTTTGTGTATTTTGTAACTCGGTAAAATTATATCGGGAGAAAAGACGTTTGATAACGCATCCCGTAGGAGCAATGTGTTATTCAAAATCAAATCCATTATACAAAAAATTAGTTAATGGTTATGGTACGGATGCTATAAATGTTCTTGGCATTCCGAATGTTGATGTTGTCAGCCCAGCTGAAGCGCTATTGAGTGACGGTTCATTTTCTGTTGTGAAAATATTTATTGATCATTTGTTCCACCAAATGGAGTTAACAACAACCTTGAGAAAACCTAATGCGGTCTTGATGTTTTGTGAACCATTAGCAATGCATCCAGTTTTACGAAAGCAGTTGTTGCATTATCTTTTTCAGGAAGTCAAAGTAGCGAGGTACAGTACACTTATCTTATGCATTGTATTTGAATTATGAATCCACTATGGTAATAACCTATACTAATTATCAATCCATTGCAGAGTTTGTTTAGTGCCAAAACCATTGGCTACATGTGTCATGTTAGATATTGAGACTTGTGTCGTTGTTGATAGTGGAGCATTGAATACTACTGTAGCAGTTGTAATTGGAGGTAGAGTTATGCCTCATCGTTGGCGGCTTTCGCCAGTTGGTGGATGGCATGTTGCATATCATTTGAAACAAGCATTGCATTGGCAGCCTAAAGAATATCATCAAATACCAATATCACATCTTGATGCGATGGCGGTGAAAGAACGTTGTAGATTAAGTTATAACATTAGCAATGAAGAGATGCGTAAAGGACCAATAAAACGGGAGCATATTACTTGGAGAGTTGATAGTTACGCGGACTATAAACAATATTGGGTAAGACGCTCTTGAAGAAGTTTCATGAAAATATTGGATGGCTCACTTGTACAAATTCCAAATAATAATTGTGTTATTGAACTATACAGAAAGTTTCATTGGGTCCAGAGTTATACGTTGCACCTGAAATGATGTACATCAGTCTTGATCTTCCACAAATAATAAAAGATGTTACAATGGATTTACCTGAGGATATAATGCACGATTGTCTATCGCATATACTCCTCACCGGTGGTAATACTGACTTATCAGGATTCGCATTAAGATTGAAAAAAGATTTAAGAGAAATCTTACCAGAGTACGATTCCATCCTGGAGGTAAAAAGTTGTCCTGGAACCCACAGTTGGAATGTTGCAATGGGGTCAACATATGTACCATTAGCAGTTCATCCAGGTAAATGATTACGGTTTCCAGTAGGATTATAATTTAGTTTACCGAATTGTTTTCACTCACATTATGATTTCATTATGAATTATTAGATAAAACTCCACCGGAATATGTCGAGGGTAATCCTTTTTGGCTGTCGCGTGAAGAATATGTGCTCTTCGGCTGTCAATCATTGGAATAATTTCGTATTCGAGGTGAAGTATTAGATCTTAATGTTTTTTTTTGCAACGAGTATACGTGACTATAAACGAAAAACAAAAAAATGTAAGAGCTAAAGAAATGACATCATTTTCAAACTCATATTTCGTCCATTATGAATACATGTAATGAAGACATCATGATTGTTACAACGATGGAATATAGTTTATGTCATATTTATCATCTTTCTGGATCTATTAGTATTTTCAATGTTCTGAACAAACGAGAATACATTTTAAATGGAAGATAATTCTATCATGACGTTATAACGTCAAAAATGAAAATAATTTAGACAAACTACATGTTTACGAATTGAAATACAGTTTGGAATTGTATAGAAACGTTGATTAGTTCGTACTGTATTGGATTAGAATCTGCAGGGAGATACATGGAACAAGAAATAAAACCAAATGATAGAGAGTGGAGGAAGAAACCTACCATTGATATATACTATTGCAGCGACAAACTGTCAATTTTTTTATAAACGCATAATATATAAATCCCATTTTATGTAACATAGATTATATACATAAATTTATTACTTTTGTTCTCATCAATTCCGGGCTAAAAGGACACAAAAATGTTTGAACATTTCTTCGGTAATTATTTAAATCTACAAATATGTATTTCGATTTGGAATGGTCCACTTCTGACTGTAAATATCCAAATAGATGAGAGCTATCATCATCTCTGCTTAATACTTAATTATTCGAAAGAGAGAAAGAAAAATCAATTGTAGATTTCTGCGAGACTTAATCAAAGTCATTGAGTTCAAATATTATACTATCCATCTATGTAATTTTTTGCCACTTTGTAAATTTATATTGTGAGCGTTCGCGTCAGAGAAGAAAACAGAACAGCAAAGAAAAATTAATATAGGACGAGAGAATAAGTTTGTATGGAGAAAATTTTCCTAGTCACATCTCGACTCATATAATGTGATTCTCCCGTTATTTAAATCTGTATACAATGAAATTTCATTGGCATATATAAAAGTGTATGACTGCGATTTATAAATGCTCAAAACAATTACATCCAGATATCGATATTGACGATTGGATTTCTATAACAATAACAGTAATAATTTTAGTAGTACAGTAATATATAAATGTGAAGTTTTGCAGTATTGTATCTCCTTCAGATATTAATATTTCAAAATCAATTCCAATTTCATCGGCAATCCCAGTGTTATTTAGTTGTCGAATGAACAATCATATTTGGGATTGAGCCTCTTTCATTCAGTTGACGAGAATAAGTTTTTAGAATAAAAAAAGAGAATTATTTTTTGTTTACATGATTTTATTTGTTTTTTTTGTTTGTTTTAATTTTATTGTAAATACATAATTGAAAATATACATATACGACTTTCACAGAATTAATCTTGTAGACAAACATGAAAACGATCGCATATAGAAAACGACTACGTGACGATGATATATACATATAGACGCGCGCAAAATATTTATTTGTTCGATTAACTTATTGATGTATCTTGTAATCACACATAATGATATGTATATTCCAAGATCTCATCGACAATGAAATAAAATTTTGTTTTTATTTGGTAGATGAAATTCTATAAAATCATTATTGGAGTTGGAGTTTTGTAACTTTTTCTCTTTTAATTAATTATGGTGATGTTTCAAATATATTTTCTACATACGCATTCAGACCCATATTTTTTCTTTTATGTGTGTCAGCATACAAAATACCTATAATGAATACAATTATTTTTCTTCACATTTTGATTACATTAAACTTTATTTGTACGACGAAAAAATAGAATTAAAAAAATTCAGTATAACGGCAATAAATAAGTTAAAACTGTTCCACAGTATATATTTATGTATAATGTATTTACATTTTTTATTTGAATATGTATATTCATTCTTTGTTTATCGGAATACGAAATTATATTCAAATACATTATCAAACTATGAATTATTTGTTTTTTTTTTATTTTGAAGCGCGCGCCAGAGAACAAGGGAACGAGCAGAGCCGTAATTTGAATTGTCTACTTCATATTAATATGCTAAGCGATTTCTAGTTATAGTCATCAACATTTTCTCCTTCATTCTGTTCTATCCAGAGATAAAAGTTTCGTACGTATATGATTAAAAATTTCATACTTGTTTGTGTATGTACAGACAGAAAAAGTTGGTGTTCATGATTATATTCATTCAATATATATATATTTCAACTGTCGTTTTTGTCAACACTTAAAATAGATGGAGAAAAGTAGAAGAATTTATAACTGATCATAATTTGAGATAAGATGGCATTTTCTATTCATGATTCATATGCGATTGTCTGGAAAATGATTCAAACTGTCGAAAAAAATGGAGTAAACACCAAGTCTAATAATGGAACTGCATAACCTTATCAGCAGCAAGAAGATTTGGCAGGTTCAGCTTCGACTAGATTAAAATCCAAACCACCCGGTCGTGAAAATCCTGTTTTGATTCCATCCCATCCATCTTCAACTTTGTACTCGCCAGTTTTAATTCTGTTATAAACTTCTTGTGTAACTGCGCGAAATGCTTCAGTAACATTAACTCCATTTTTCGCACTCGTTTCAATATGATGTACACCATGCTGGTCAGCAAATGACCTCGCTTCTTCTTTCGATACTTCACGCCTGCCTCCATTTGTGACTAAATCAAGTTTGCAGCCAACAAGAGCAAATACCGGGCGATGGGGTTCTATATGCCTACGAGCTTCCATCATCCACTGAGGAATGTGTTCGAAACTTGTCCTATTGCATACGTCGTAAACAAGCAATGCTCCAACTGAATTTCTATAATAAGATTTTGTAATTGACCTGGAATATAAATCAATTCTGTTATGAATTTGTAGCCATTGATTGAGGGACAACTCATGGAGGAATGTGAAACATTGGGAAGCATCAAATTTCGAATAAGCAGATACATGAATTCCACATTCCAATATTATCAGAACAATGGCAAACCTAAATCGTTCTTGTCCAGCCGTGTCCCACAATTGTAATTTAATTCTCGTTCCATCATCTACGTCAATTAAACGTGCAAAAAAATCGACACCAACAGTTGGATCAGAGAGCTGAAATAGATACAAAAATGTCTTGTTACTTCTCTGTTTCATTTCCTCTATTTTCTACGACCAATCGCTGAAAGAATATGTCTGGAATGTGTTCAATGGATGTCTAATAAATTCTAACCTTTTGTCCCACTGGAAAACAGTATGAATATTTATACTTGCACGTTAAGAAAAAAATCTAAGATACACGGTCGATGACATTATGTGAAATTGCGTCACACTGTATGCAAGTGAAATTCAAATTGCGTTTCAAAAACGCACCCACCAAATAGAAATATTTTACATAGATGATATGATAAGATTTTACCAGAATAAGTCGACAATTCATTTCCACGTGAGAAAAAACAAGAGATAACGATGTTTTTTCAGGAATGGTCGAATGTCTTCTTTCATATTGGCAACATTTCAATTATAGAACTATTAAATTAATATAATAATGTATCACACAAAATGAACTCTGTACCTCAGCGAATTTTCCATCGGTAAAGTATTTAAGCAATGAACTTTTTCCAACTGTACTGTCGCCAATAAGTATCAATCGGAATTGATAATCAAAAATTGGTTCCACCATATTTTCAGATGATACGTTTGTGGAATAAACAAAACACTATTTTACGTTGTCGTATGCATGCGTTCAATTGGACATTGAGCATAACAACGTATTAACAACATATATATAAATCAGCCTATGTATTTAGCTCAGACTTGAAAGATCCCAGCTGACCGTGACATGATCATCGGCCTTTTACCTATTACAATTTAAGTATCTGCGTATTATATATCACTTTTAACTCTCAAGAGCTCTGCCTGGTCTTCTGAACACAATGTAACGTCTGCAACGAAAACTTCCGAATATTAACGATCATACACGAACCATCAAACTCAACATATAATAATTTGATTACATTCAATAAATCTTTCTGATTCCATCATGAAACGCTAAATGAGATTACATAGCTAAAGGAATGTTATTTTCGCTACTAGTTTCAGATTCAAAAATTCACGATTTAGTTGATATTGTGCTCCAACTATTAAGATTGTAGGTTATGCTGCTAATTTTCCAGATTGGAAATTTGATACTCGTTCGATAACAGAGCGTCTGGTTATGGATTAGAATGAACTGTCACCTCCATAACTTTCTACGCAATAATCTTGTCGTTCTTCTGAAAGTAAAGAAGTGCAGGACATATTTATGGTCGATGATTTTGTTAGACGTTACATGAGATAACTCGGTTCATGAGTTTTATCAAAGAATACAGATGTACATAGAAGCTCAGAAGTGCCCTTTTCTTGATGTCACCATTGATGTAGCTTCTGACCCCCAACCGTTGATGGCGCTAGCG
>JABMBR010012738.1:0-36283 GCA_018881525.1 Meteorus sp. PSUC_FEM 10030008 | reverse complement strand
GGGGGGGGGGGGGGGAGATATTTTGTGGAATCCTGTTTAAACTTACTTTCCATGACGTTAGTAAATCTTATGAAGTGTTATAATTAATTTTGAATTTTGATTCGAATTTAATTTGATCATAGGTGTTGATGTGGTGTACAAATTTCATTTTTTTTCCGTTGAAGAAAGTGAATAAATAAATTTTCGTCAATATAAAATATTCATCCGATGAATTGTTTACCTTGATAAAACAATTTCTCAATAAATTTAAAACAAATAACCAATTAAATTTTCAGTGTTGTTAAAACAAAAATGGTGATGTGGAATGAATTCATCCCCAGGGTGATTAATTGATTGCTAATGGTGACTGACATCAGGGATCCTTCCTGTTAGTAGTAGTCTCGATAAAATGTGATTCAACACAATCACCACAATACGAATTGGTTTTTTTTTCCTGTTTTCGCTCAAAGCATTGCAAAAACTGTGAAAACCCGAACATTTTTATCCCACTCAAATTACAAAAATGTCTCCTATAAGTATGTAAAAAAATACTATTGATCTGCCTTTGTAAATATTCCCATGTTTGCTTCATATTATAACGTTGAAATTGTTACATGTGAATGTGAATATGAGAAATATTCTCTTTCACCAACACAATATTCATAGATATGTTTATATTTTGCATAAATCCATTAAGATTTTTTATTTTTCCACATTTTTTCTCTCTCCCATTTCACATCGACGACATCGTCATTTCATTGTCTTGATGTGCTCTCTCATTCGCAAGTCCTCCATCTTTTTCCTTTCTCTCTCTCTCTCATTCATATTAAAATGCGGAAGCATGATTCTAATGGTACCTATAGAAGACATTACGAATAATCCAAGGGTCCTTTCGCTGCTACGCTGCAAACTCTTCTCTTGTAATATATTCATATTGACGTAGGGCGTTGCCCGTTTCAAGAGGTATACGAAGAAGCAAAAGGTCGTCGTCTCATTCTCTCTATATATGATCGTATATATATATATATTGGTTTTCTCTCTGTCCCTCTGCGTTTCTATCACTTTCATCTTTTATTCCATTCCTGTTGCACACTCCATGCATATTATATTTGGAATGATCTTGATTTTATAATTTTAATACAGATAAATTCGTGACATTGTTGGTTTTATGCACACACGTACACACATTATTTTATGTCACACAATTTGCTGTTTGATTTTTATACTGATGATTGCAGTTAAAGCAAAACTTATATTCATGTGACACTTTGGAAGTTTTGCTTGCTTTTTAAATGATTTATACGCTGGAAGTATTTTTTATTCTGATATTTCTGGATGATTTTTAAAGGACAATGGCGGATATGAAATTTTGTTGCAATAGGTTTTAGTAGTTGAAGAAGCTGTAGAGTTTCTTATTGTTCGGAATATTCATAAAAGTTTTTTTATAAGGCTTTGGAATATCTCGTCAATTTTTTTTCATAACTGATATAAATATGGTTATTGTTCGGATCAATATGATGCTTGGGCTTGGAAGATTTTTATCAATCTTGATTACGGTAGCTGAGTGGAAGTAAAATACTGTAATTTTTCACGTTAGTGGCTATAAATTCGTGAAGAGATTACTCTTCAATGCTTTATTCTGATATTGATGGTTTCACTGAAAGAAATTATAAAATAAAAAATTCAATTGATTTTAGATAGACGGAAGTGTTAACAATCCAACATCAAATACTTTTTCATCATTTACTACGAACTGAAATCCATCATGATTTTTTATTCTCATATAAAAAATGATGACGAGATAATTTTTTTATCATACCTATTTCACCCTTTTTTTTCGCTTAGGTTAAGAGACTGAAATAACCATTTTCTATAATCGTTGGCCACGTTAAAGTGCCGCGGCGCTTCCGTGATATAAAAATCGAGTGGAAAGAAGTACCCGTTCTCGCCGTGCACACATTCATACAGACATATATATATTCAAATTTAACCACGAGTGAAAGGAGGGGGATGAGTGTGAGAGAAAGAACAGGAAAAATAGTGAATGAAAAAAAAAAAAAAGGAGAAGACGAGAAATTCGCCCAGCAATTTCATCCTCGAGGGAACCCTTTCCGTCCTCGTTATCTCGATTCCCAGTATCTGCGTTCGATTCGAGCTCACTTACGTGGAAATTTCCTCGGCCGTGTTATATATACGCAGGCATGTACACACTCATACACACATATGTGTATATATAAATGTGAAATGCTTGAGGGCGAACTGCGTTGTTCTTATGATTCAACGTTCCTCTTTGTTTCACTTTACATCTTCCCTGTCGCTCCAGTTGAATCCTTTATATATCCACCCCTCATTCTAATCCGGTGTACATTATCAAAGGGATAATCCCCCTGACACTAACAGAGGAAAACGACTATTATTATCGTTATCATCGTCTGATTGGTTGCCTCCATCCTGTACTTTGTTTAGCTAATTAATTCTTCTTCAATGTCCGGATATTTCTGAATATTTATCACATTTTATTTTTATATTCTCTTTTGGAGGGTTTTTTCACTCCAACTAAATGTCAAAAGTAAATTTAAAAATTATTTTCCTCTGAAAATGTCTGGTGTATTCGTGTTATCATGAATTAATATTCGATGGATCATTGCACAGAGTATTTATGAATGAATTGCAGGAAAGGAAATTATTATAAATGTTAAAATTCTGGATTTTTGGGGTTTTTTCGCTTCCCAATTGGATTTTTAATACAGAACGAGTGTGCGTAGTGGATAGGGAACGATGACTGTTGTAACTATTGTGAGAAATTGACGATCAAAATGTATATGTTATAAATAACGGGATCTATTGAACCTTTGGGTGACTCCTATTCGATTTATGTACACAAAGAAGCCATGCACTGGTTGACGCAGATAACGTTTAGTATATAATACCTCTGCATCGATTCATCAAGTTTGCGTGTACGGATATCGATACACCTAATTTGAAATTGGCGAATGAGAAGAGATAGAGTTGGAGACCAGGGGTCAACATCAACGAAAGGGTTGGTTTGAATAGGCTTCTGTCTCATGATAGCACTGCCTTCCGATTTAATTACGTTTCCCTCTCATCTTTTCTGCGTTTGCATTCACTATACCCGAAAATTTGTTCCTCATTTTTAGTTTTTTTTTTTTTTGCCTCATCCAACATTCTACCCTATCTCTTGCCTCTCTTCAAACCAAATGAAATCGTCCTGCCTTTAATCCTCTTCTTTCATTTTATATACCTAGCTTTTCCATCCGTTCGTATCCTGCCATGAGCTTTGTAGAAGCGAGACATGAAATAAAACGAGAAAAAGACAGTGATGACGACAAAAAAAACACGAAGTGAGATACGTTTAATCAACTATTTCCGAGATAAAGTATATAACCCGTAGTCGTTTTTATTTTTCTCCACCGCTTTTTATCTTCCATTTTCTTTCGTTTATACGTCTGTTTGTTTATTTTTTTTTTTTTAAATGGACACTGATCAAGATCGATGGTTCTTTCACTTTTTAGGAAATTAGTTCTCACATTGATCACATTACAATTTACTTATTGTAATAAAATTGTGATTGATCAGCAAATTATCGCGATCAGTTTTACAAGTTCAATTCATCAACAAATTGTAATTTTCTATGAACTTACAATGTTTATGATTATTATTTTTTTAATAGTAGAGTTATCTCATGTTCTATTTCAATTCATTGCGTCGAATTATTGGCTATGCACGATTGAAGTACGAGCCGTTATTACTTTTCATAAGTCATAAGATACTGTTAGATAATGAAGGCTGTTTAAAGTTTCAAATGGTTAATCATCTGGTTAGTTATTATTGCGAGTCTTCATAATAGATCGTTGCGTAATATGAGTGATGAATCATGATATAATATTTGTGTAATCGAGGAAGCGGGGAATTTATGATCAACAACAATAATTTTCATGTTGAACTGTGAAATTGTACATGCAACATGTTGGTTTTCGCGAATATTCAGTCACAATAAATTCATATGTTATTGTTACGTATTGAGTGAATACAGTTTCATAGTGCAATTTCTCCCTTCAGTGCATCGTTCAACCACCAATAGATACTTAACTACCTCTTGGTTGTGCAGTATCTGCTCGTTCGCTTTCTTGATCACAGAAGAGGCTTCTCTTTGCAGTTTCCCATATATAAAACATGTTTGCGCAGAGAAAAGAAGAGAAAAATGGTGTTCGCCAATATGGCGAGTTTTGCAATTGCGCAAGCAAGTAATAATACACGTTTTACTCACAACTACCATTCCAATTTCACTCGATTCAACTATTACTCATTCTTCTTTACTTTATTTCTTTATTTTTTGGTTTCTTCTCCTTTTGTTTTTTTTTCTTCCTTCACCACAATTCTCATCGTGTACCTTCAATTCTCACCCTCTTATCTCTTGCTATATGTATACTCTTATATACAACACACAGCTTGAACGTGATTCAGCGTCAGCGTAAATTGATTGTATTTGTTCCCATTTCATTTTCCCTAGAGTGTTTACACGAGCGGTGCAATCTATTGGCACATTTTGCCTTCTTCTGTCTTACTGTGAATGTAGAAGAAGAAATTCAATTTACGATCATGTGAACCGAGATAGAATTCATCTAGGCTTCACAATGTTGATATGCTATTGAAACAATTGAGCGTTTGATCATCTTCAGCTTTGGTAGAAATTGACCAAAATGGTGGTTTAGGAATTTAATGACGATTTTGAGAGATGAAATTCATGTTGGACTTATCAGGTTGGTTATTTTTTATCTAAACTTGAAGTTTTCAGATATTCTATGATTTTATTCATGATACTAAAAATTTCGATGGTGTTGACTGTTGTTTCATGCGCAAGCGTAAAAAAATGGTTCATTAATTAATGTCCATGTCAGAATTATGAATGCGGTGCTGAATTCTAGTTGAATGTGAAACAATAATTCAGTTGAGAGTGTTGCGAAAAACGATCTAGTTCAGTGAACTGCAGTGACGTAATAATCGGCCCATATATTTTTATTTAGAGACGTTGGGTGAATGTGTAGAATCTCATAAATTCTAGAATCGAACTTAGTTTAAATAATAAATCTTAATATGTGATTAGTTCATCTGATTTACTTTTTTTCAGGAATCCAAGTTCTGTTCAATATTCTGGAAAAACACTCGAACTGAAGAAGATAAACTCGGGGGTGAGTCTGTATACTATTTTAATATGCAGATAAATTATATACACTACGTTGAGCAATTGCCATCAACAAGACAACACATATATTCAGCAAACTCCGACCGGTTTAACTTAATTTACAACCTCGTTTTCGTTTTCCTCGCGTTCATTAAATCTCACGTCTCGCGCGCTTGGTTAGAGGCACCAACTGGGGGGTTATTCGTGTCAAGGATTAACGTGACATACAATTGCTAGCACTGAGTATAACGCGCGTCTCTCCAAAATAGAAAGACCTAAAAATTTCGAGAATTTGGCGACGATTAATTACAGTTCATCTCCAAGTTTTATTGTATCATTAAATATTTTATTCATTTTTCTATATAATGTTGACGTAAACATCCGCTGTAGTCATCATGCTAATAAGAATTTGCTTTTGACCTGATATTTAGACTAGCGCTAATTTAACTTAGCAATAGATGATCTCAAACAATCAAAAAAAAGTTGATTAAACAGAATAATTGAGAGTTTAACTTGATTCTGAGAAACTACAAATTCGAAAGTTTCTAAAATAGAATCATCATCAGAAATTTCACTATTCTCTATAATATTCTGATTCAATTATTTATTCAATAGATTTATCTAAATTTCTGCATTCTTAACCTGTGCTACATTGCATTTTCAAGTGTTTTATCTCATAGTCACATTTCAAACATCTAAAATATTTTATATGTCAACCCATTCTCACAGAAAATGGAACAGTTTCAAATATTAACAGAAGTGTAGATGGAAGTGATTAAAACGACAACGACACAAAGTAGAATATTTCAGATATACTCAAATCCGCTGTATACATCGGTGTTGTATATTTTCCTCTCATCGCTTCAGCTACGAATGTAGATTATAAATTTCACATCCACTCATATTTTTTCCCTTCACTATGCATTACTATTATTATTATCCCGAGCTACTGAAGCATGCAAAATTAAATCAACCCACGTCATCTCAATTTTCACATTCATTAAATCAAGCGTTGCACATGATAGTTGTCTACTACGTTACTTGCACTGTGTGCGGTGTACATAAATGAAAGGGTGAGAGTATATATCCGTATACAGATATGGATGCAAGTGGAGGTAGTATATACAGCATAAGAGTAGTTTGCGTTGGGCTTGCGGCAACGGATTAAGGCAAAAGTGCATTTTCCAAGAGGGGGTAGATGGTCACTAGTGTAGCTCACCCTTCTACTGCTTCCTCTCCACTTGGACACACTCTCAACTATGTTGACCGGCACTCAGCGATCGCAGCCCCATGAGATAATTCACTTAGAAACTTTTGCAATCAGACAACACAACACAGGCAGGCGGTGTTGGTGCGATAGCGTTGCTTTTAATAAAATTTTACGGCAGCAAATTGCAATAGATGGGTAGCGATGATGATGGAAAAGTAAAATGAATGAGAGGATGAAAGGGAAATTGGGGATAATGTATTGTGTATGAAGGGATATGTTACAAGGAAGTCATGAATGAGTGGATGTTGTTGATGGTTGGTGAACCTTTGACTAGACTATCACAATTCAGAACCCACTTCGTCTTTCCTACTTCCTCTTCGCATTTCACTTACTTCAATACCCGTTGCGTATATTCGTCAGTAGAATTCTATGACTTGATGATGGAAACCTGGTTCTCTTTGATCTGTACTAACCAAACTCAACATGTGGACACGTTGCATGATGCAAGATTCTATATTCCTAATGAACTATCGTCGTCATAGATATTTCGGATACAAGAGTATGATCTGCTGCAAACATGGCAGAATGGATAATATTCTTGGATTAATTAAGGTTTGTTGATTGATCATCGTAATGGATTCAATTACAACTGAATTCATGTGCTATCATACAACGTTGTTATGATATTGGTCTTGAGCAAAAGAAGATTATCATTAAACTGATATTTTTTTTTTTCTATTTTGTATTCTGTGTTGTTCTCTAGGTTTACTAGCTCCCATCTCATCAAGGCAATACCAAGTAATGTTGGTTGCTTTAAAATTGTTCAAAGCATACTCTCATGGAAAGTCGTAAAGAAGAACGAATCTATTATTAAATTAAGACCGGTTATTAACTGGCGCAATTGCTTAATGGTATGTCTGTGGTACTAGTGAGTTTCTTAGTTTTGTTTTTTTTTTTTTTGGTGCGAAAATTAAAGCGTGAAGTGTATCCTTGACTTTGAGCAATGATTTATCATTAGGGTCGTTGAATTGTTGCGCCAGTTATAATCCAAAGGGGAAATGAAATTCGCCTGATGAGCGTTGCGTTAAGGGAAATTAATTCGCAAATTGCCAACATCATGGTGTCTATATATTTGTATGAATGTGTATATGCGTTTATAGAGGTCGGTGCACATGTTTGTTGTATGCGATGGGTAGTAAGGTGCATACAAGTTTAGATTTGTGTATGTGAATGTAAATAGTGTTTATTGTAGTGGGTCTATCATGTTAGGGACGATAATGTCATTGTGTTCCTCTTTCTCTGTCTCATGTATTCTCGTTCAGCTGCTTTCCACCGCATGCCACCACTTGTAACAGACTGCTAACGACCGTGACCAATTGCTCATTCCGGACCACGTGTCGCGTACCGATTCGCATACTTATGGGTTTTCATTATAGAATTTTGCGATTTATTCTATCTGCGATATTTTCTACTGAATTTTCCTATTCAATGAGTTACTTGAGATTTTTTGTACGTTTTTGTGTTTTCTAGTTAAAACACGACATTTTCTATTTGGAATTCTATACGAACGCATAAGTTTTCGTCCCGATTCTATGGAATTCATAAAATTATCGCTGAATTCAATGTAATTTCGTTATGGGAATGGGTAATTTCATTTGTGGTGGTAAATTGGAAATGTCTTGAATTGAAACGGAAATTCTGATCTGTAAGATGTTATACTTGGGAATCTTCAACCTCTGCTATTAAGATGAGGAATTCTAGTTATTGATTTGGAAAATTATAACTCCCAACGTGTGATATGGTGTCTTGAGGCGACATCATAATTTCTTGACATAAAACATTGTGCATATGAGCGAATCGCTGGTGTGCTTCTAACGTACGTTCCTCGAAGATGCTCGGGATATTTTTAGAAAAATGTCGCATAATCGGAGTTAGGGTTCGAGAAAAAAAAAGACCAGTGTCTACAACATAAAACGACAGTAAAAAAGAAATACGGGAATTAAGGGGAAAGAAAATCTTATTGTTATGGTGTAGAACCAATTTCTTTTCGTATGGTGATAAGGAAATCTCATAAAATTCTTGTGTAGAAAAGTCTAGATATTGATATGGATGAGAATGATGATTCGTTTTTTATTAACTAATGAGAAAGTGGAGAAGTAAAGACAAAAAAGTTTGAGGTTATACTTTTTGGGGAAATGAGAACTTTTATAGCTTGGAGGATAACTATCTAAACGTCTGTATCAAACTTATAAAATTTTTTAAAACGTAATGGTGGCTTAATGAAAAGCAACATTTGCACTTGAGTGGAGTTTACCTATAATGTGCAAGAACCTGGAGTAAGTTATTATCACTGAGATAAAATTAGCGAGCATCGCGTGAGGATTATTCTTCATCAATTTGATGGTCTTTTATTTGGTGAAGAGAAAGGTTTTAAATTTTCCTTTTTCATTAGAGCTCTCTCAATCCATGTATATATACCAATTCTATTATCTCTATTCTTAATCTATGTCATTTGCTTTTCGCCATTATTCTCAGCAACGATGAACTTCTTTTCATTCCATCACTCCACGATCTTTTCGAATAACAGCTCTTGGTTTTCCTTTCTATTTTCTCATACTTTTACCATCAGTCCTGGGTAGTTTGGGGCATACATTGCGTTTATCATTTTCTTCCATTAAAAACCCCTTTTATCGCTGTCTCATTCTCTTTTGTGAATCATACAGTTTTTTCCTCACTTACGTTTCCTCGTAGAATTTTCCATTCGAATCATCTGAGGCGTTGCAAATTATTCACTGGGGATTTTCACCGCAAAACTTTTGCTTTGTCATCGCATAGTGAATTTTTTCTTTGTTTTTTGTCTACGTGGTTTGGCGATAATGGAGATGATCTTTTTTCTTCATCTATTTTATTTTGCTATTCTACCGATATTATTCTGTGCATGATAATCCATCGGAATTTTCTTTTATCAATTGAGTTTATTAATCATACGGCTTTAGAATCAACTGACAAATTTTATGCGATTGGATTGCCACTTCAAAATGTTGAATTTGTGTTCAACCCGTACACTAATATTCAAATTTGCATGAATGATTTGTGGTGAAGAAATAAAGTTACTAGTTCTAAATTATAAGTTTATTTAAATCCATTCATGTCAAATTCATGTTCACCAACTATTATCCGTTTGAATGAAATCCAGTCAATGAAGTTTATCTGTGAATTTTGACAGCTTTTTAACGAAGTTTTGGATGAGTTGAATTTTGTTATATCACGTGACACTTGGAAATAAAGTTGTTTGATTATGTATGTAGTTTGAAAATTGGAATGAATAAGAGTTTGTGTGAGAGTTCGTCTCACTATTATCACACAATGTATAGTTCAAAATGTAATTTGAATTGTCACGCTATTCATTTTTTTTTTTTTTTCATCCTTCATAGTGATTGGCTATCACGTCAAACAGTAGAATCCATTTTTCTGCCCAATAAAATTCAATCCTCCATCGTTTCTCTTGTCATTCATTCGTACACAGATTTGTTCAAACAGTGATGTATATTCACTCAGATGATTTTATTCTTCATTTCACATTTTTCATCAATAACGTGAAAACTAGATAAATTACGAAATCACCACAAACGTATTGTGCTCGTATGTCACAATCAATCGTTGTCGCATTTATCAATCAATAAATCATCGATTTCCAGTGATAAATTTGTATTAACCAGCAGCTCGGTTGATGATTCCTGAGATGTCTGCCTATCTTACAATCCATATATCTATATATATACATTTTATATACATGTATACATCAATGATTGATGGTTGCTCGTAGTCTATGCGTTGAGATTTTATATAATGCTGAAATAATTGATGAGTCTGTGTCGACTAATATAATCTGACGATTTTCTCCTACAAGTTGACTAATGACACTCACTGATACCCATCGAAAAATATCTCAAATAATTATTCTTATTCATTCAATAAATCTCCTCGTAAATCAATAACACTGTCATTTATGAGAAACTGTTATCCAATTTAATTTCATCAGCAGAGTCCATTTTCACTGAATTCTGTCACATTCAATATTTGTGCATGTAATTGACAGAAATCCAATTGCAATTTGCCTCGTTTGAATTTCAAGGAAGGACATAGGGGAATGATTATGAGTTTCTCCATTGATTCATGACACGCACAGACATGTGCGTAGTACATGTAACAGACATGTGTATACATTGATGACATCGCTACGATCACGATTGACTAAAAGGTCTATACTTGTATATGCCATTACACCGTGATGAGGATTAGGTATTAGGCCTGACCACGGATGCTGATTTACGGCTGTTGGTCACGCTATCGGACACGCTAGATACCCTCTCAATATGAGAACATTGGCGATGATGGCATTCCTCGTTGGTACGATATTTACCAGTTGATAGACGATGACCCATTCAAGTATTCACGATCCATCCTGTAATCAATGAAAGTCATTCACTGTAACAGGAATTGAATCTTAACTGCTTCAATTCATCACTGTATTTAATATAAGTTCGTTCTAATGTTGTTATACGTGGATTAATCATCAAAATATCTCCAAAGGAGCCTCATTCCACCAGGCCAAATTGGAGATACGTGCTTTAGGGAAGTGGCAATGGTCACTGGAGCTGTAATATTTGGAACATTAGACTAATGGAAACGGCAGAGAAGTTAGTCGGAGCAATTACCAGAACAGAGCCAGCTGGAAAATGAGGGGTATATAGCACAAGGAGGAAATGCCTTTGTGGTTCACATCAGGATTGCAGTGAAACTAGTGCAGTTCGACTGAATATAAACCTACATAGGGTCATTTCCTTTGTTGTTGAGTATAAAGTCATTCCTAGAGTCTTAATCCATTGTTCTCATCCAGTGTTATTGTTATTAGTTTACAATGATAATAATCTGATTTGAATTGTGTCTTTTTGCAATGTGTTTCATCTCATTTTTCTGAAATTCAAGTTCACTTCATCAGTGAAGTCTCTGAATAAATTTGGTACAGGCTGATTAGATTTTTCTACAACACTACTTGGAGTGGAGCAACGTGCTTATTAATGTTGCTGGTTGGGTAATATTGCCCAGGCGCAATTACTTCTGCAATTTTGTATATCTGTACATAGCTGCAACAAAACATGGAATATAGGACACCGTCTGAGCCTTCAGGCGTCCATATCCACTTGAAACGTTTCTTCGTTCTCGTTCCTTCTTTTTAGTTGCCCCTTTTCTCGCCTCTTACTGTCATTTATCTACCGCCTACTCCGCCACTATTGAAGCACTAACCGTAAAGCGGGAACGTTAAATCGAACTTTCTTGCACTTTATTCTCATCTCACGATTCTCATCTAAATCCTTGTATCCATTTATATTTATTCATTCATTATTCATTTTTTTGTTTACAAACTACTTGGAAACGTCATTCATTTTTTGATGCTACTAAAATGTGCGAAGAATACGAAAACTGAGAAAAATGAGGCAGAAAAGCGAAGTTACAATGAATACGACACTGATATGGATTACGTGGAAGACACAGTACTTGCACTATGAACACGATTTAAAAACTTTTACAAAAGTCTGCATTATCACAGGCCAAATTACATAAATAAATCAGGCGTTAACTACCCCTCGAGCCACTTGCACCACCAACAGCAGCAATGGTTTCAACCAGTGAACCCTTATACTCAACGACGCCAAGTCTCTCTTTTAACGATGCCAAAGCCAAGAGCACATATACATTTTCTAGCAGACTAAGTCATGCAAGTGCCTGCAACAATGTTGGTATATTTCTATCTTTTTTTGTTGCATTCTCTATGTATAGGAAGTACGCTACTTGTCCTAACCGCACCGTTATATACTCTAGGGTGCAGTTTTGTGGGGTTGGGTGATGTTGTGAATAGGACGATAGTGTTTGCTTCTAGTTGCACACGTGTGGCTAATGTTGGTATATTCAACAAGGTTGGACTGCGGCGACACATGTCATGTGGCCGCATTGCTCTCGAGCATTACTCACTTCTTCATCATAACTATTAACATTCCGCAGTTGAAGTTAATGCGCAAAACATGTGGAGATGTTTGGAGAATTGGGAGTGGAATTGATTCACCTCGAGTGAATTATTATTATCTTCTCTGTCTTTCGGTAAATGGGATTTTACAAGATTGAGAATTAATGTGAAATACGATAGAGAATGGCGGTTAGTTTGGTTGGCGATAATGGTCTAGAAATTCTTTTGAATCCAAATAATTAAAACGTTACGGCGGTCGAAAATGTTATCAGTTCATAAATAGCGCGAGCGGCCATTGTAGTTATTAGTTTTTAATTTTCCGTTTGATATCGGTAAAAGTTTTGATTCGTATGCCGGTGATTAGATTATCGATTATCTACGAATTTTATATTTAATTTGGAACGTGGAACAACCATTAGTAAAAATGCGTACGTGGATTCAGTAACTTGTGCTGTTTGAACGACACTTCGTATTTTTAGTAACGTGCATGCGTGCAGTTACTTCTCCATGATGATGGGAATTGATTGAGAAACTTCAGTGAGATCGATTAGTCATTGTGACAACAGACAGAATATCAACTTGGGAAAAATACTTGAATGTAAGTACAACATATGGAAGTAGTAAGTACAACATTGGTTAGTAGTCTTCTTCATGGTAACTCCATATGGAATCTCAAAAGTCTTGGTTAATTTCACGTGAATATCGAATTACTCATTAAAATTTGATGTTGGTTCAAATTCATTACTCAAATACTCCACAGTTAGTATGGGAAATTTCAGGAGTTTCTAAATAAGGCCCAAATGACGAATTACTGAATGCACTGGGTCATAATTTATTTCAATTGATAGAAAAATTCTTATCAAATTCACAAGCTTCAACAGATATTCTCGATGCAAACACCAGCATGAACTGGAATCAATTTTGGAATATGATTTTTAGTTAGATATGAAACCAAAATCATTAGAATGAAAACAAAGTTTGCGATACAGGAAAAATATTTTCGTGCACAGTTTTTGATACAAATAATAATCGTTAAAAATTTCTTCACAAATACGGACTCGGTACAAATTATTTTCTGTGGATATTCATAACTTTTATTCCATCTAATTCTCAGACATTACTACAAATAGATGTTTAAACGTGTATAAATATCTAGACGACATCGTATCAACGTGATTTATACTTGGAAAGCACCCAGTTGATCTGTAACTGTGAACAACAAATTAACATAATTAGAAAAGCTCATGGCAGACTTGGAATACATATGCAAAGCTTAAATTAGACGATGGCGAGTCCCCTGGGAAATTTCAGTAACGAGAGCTATACAGAGAAGGGTAAATGTTGCAGAGAAAGATTAAGACTTTTTGGCTAATGGCGAAAATCTTTATTGGCGCATCAAATGTAGACTCGAGAATACTCTCGTTCATTTTTTCGTCGTCGAACAATGACCGTATCGTTGTTAGATAATTTCGACACGACACCACATGAATGACCGTTTCTACCTATGTTTCTCACACTTCGTCTACTTCTAAAGACAACCACCATCATCCTATATGTACTTCAGTGCATGACACGTACGACGAGTATTTTGCGTGCGTCATCCGTGGTTAAACTCTCGCCAAGTTCTGTGTCTGTGTTGACGTTGCAGGAAAACATCATGAGAGACGAATGCGTATTTGCAGAATGAAAATAACAAACGAAAGAAGAGAAAAAAAAAACTATTGATAAATTACGTCCCGACTCTCTGACCAATTCCTTCACTTCTACTGTTGCGTCGCGATGTCTGTGACCCAATTAAAATCCACCTCTCTCACGTCTTAGCATCTCTTCATTATTATTCACCACAATTTTTTATTGATGCTCCAATGCAATTATTTTTAATTGGTCTCCTGATACCAATTGAACAGAAAAATATGAATAATATCGAATATCGAAATATTTATAATTTGTTATAATTTATTGTCACAGTTGCAAAATTCTGTAGCTATATTTTATCATTTTATATAAATGCAACAAAAATTCATATTGAATAATAAATTGATTTGTTAATGAAGTTGAATTTATGGTAAATTCATTGGACGTTTTGATTTGGAGAATTCATTTCATTTGTGTGGGCAACTGCTGTCGCGTATGTCCCTCAGGATATTTTCCTGTCTGTGTGTATATATGTATATGCTTGGTTGATACTGAACGTCACCAATGGCCATTCGAAAAGCGAAGAACGAGAGTGTTCACATGGATAGTTACGCGACCACCCGATGGCATCTATACATCTACACATAACTGTATACATACACATAGTTCACATATATATAATAATAATGGAGACAAAATATTGCGTTTGGGTAGTAATAGGCGATCAGGGAGAGCCCATTTGTCCTGCATCCAACCACGTTTGGTTTTTCTTTTGAAAAATGTCTGCTCACTTTTTTATTGTGTCTACTGAAATAAATATAAATAAAACATTTCGTTTCTCATACATGTACATACAAGCTCATACATACAATTTCTTTTTTTTATTTTATTTCATTTTTTTTCTTTTCTTCTCCTCTTGACAATTCAATTGGAAGAGAAAAATGAAGAATAAATAAATGAAATGCGATGTGGAAAAAAAAATTAGTTTTACCTTGGCGTGTGTGTGTATAAGGTAATGATAAATGTGTGACAAGAGAATTTTTCTACTGGCTTTGAAGACACGAATCGTAAATATAAAGAAGCTTTTGCTACAACCCACACATGGGCACATGCATACATATGGTTTTTTTTTTATATATGTGCGGTGCATTTTCTCATCATGACAATAATAACGACGGAGAGTCGCGCGCGACGCCTACTTCATATACGTTTTCCCCGTGGTGCAGTATACCTCCATCTTCGGGATACACTCGACATGTACAGGCCGACCACTGCTACTAAATTCGAGTGCACTACTAAGATATATACTTCAGCCGAGAGCTATACTATATATTGTATATATACCTCGAGTTATATATATGTGTAAACATATATATACATTCCAATCCCCGGGTCACCAAGTTTGTAAACCCTCAGGTCTTGCTCGCCGAATTTATTTCTTTTCCCATTCGTATTTTGTTCACTCTGCTTTGGGAATTGGTAGAAAGTATGAAATAAAAATCTCCACCCAATGTTTTAATCTACTCGGAGTTGTTTGTTAATTTTTTTATGTTGCTATTTCATATGGAATTTTGTTATTGTGTTGTTTTGTTATGTGAAATTATTGTATTGTCATTTGGAATTTTTTATTTACGTTGAAGTTTACTGGGGGATAAATTTTGTTATTGAATAACGGCTGATTATGGTGTTTGAATTAAATTTCATTGTGATATGGCGATGAATGGATGTACATATTTAATACGAAAACCAATTAATATTCATTCTCACGGGTATTAAACACAATTTGCAGTGTAACAAAGACACGGCTTCTTTATTGTCGTTTGATGGATGATATTTCATGCAACTTGCAACGTATACTTAATATTATTTTTCAATTTTTTCCCCCTTTTTTCTCCTCTTCTGTTTGTTGCACCCTCGTAGGTTATGTAGACGTAGAAAAAAAAGTGCAGAACGCGACTGACGCAGGTGTGTCGGACGTGGGTAATTGGCACGCTAATGGACGCCGACACGCGCAGCTAAAGAAGAGAAAAGAATTATGAAAAAAAAGGATATGGTGGAAAACCCGTGAAATCGAAAAAAGTCTTGACATTCTGAGGAAATATTATTGTGAAAAGTGATATAATGAAACGATGCATATGTAAACATATTTTTTATATCCATGTCAACATTACACATTTGCAAATGTTTATAATAATTTATTGTCATGCATTTGAATTATTTTTAATATTTATACACATCGGATGTTTTTCGTATTTTCATTCACTTTAATCATTTTATTCTTCACTTCGACATATTATAAATTACGATAATTATTTTCTCCTTTTTCATTAAGTAAAATTGAGGAAATTTGACCTGTTTTCAATCGTTATTCGTGTCGAACTTTGGATTTGAATTGTTGACGACAGTGAAAAGTAGAAGAAAGATAAAAATGGGATTGAAATGTAGGGAAAAAGAAAAATTTGCATTGAAATGTACATTTGCATTTTCGAAGTCTCCAACTAGTTACGGTTGTTTACATTACCATTGATAATTAATTCGTCTAATTGAATTCGAACGTGACCAAGCTCACAGACTTGATATTTGGATGAGAAATGGGGAGAGGATGATGTAATAGAGAATGAAAAGAAATAAAAGCTAAAGTATGACAAAGAGAGAAATGAAAAAGAAACTGATTGAAGAGTAGTAATTGATTCTATAAACAATAATCGTTTCGATGAAGAAAAAAAAATTTATCGTACGAAGTCAAGGTGCTTATGAAGGAGAAGAAGTGAGTAAGAGTCAGACTATGCAGACAATCACAGTAACGAACATAACGAGAACTTCCTGCATATACTTTGGTGCATGTCATCGCTCAGTGTGCTCTTTACTCTTGTAACCCTTCTTCTCTTAAACCGTTATAATTCAACTGAGCGAAACAAAAGACTACTAGGAGAGCTCACCAAGGCCCATTTAAATTAATCGCCATAATCATTCACTTGTTACTCATTTTTTTTTCTCTCCTTTTTTTACTTCTTCACGATTTGTCTTCCTGCTAACCGTGCACACGAACATCGAGTGCATTCCCAATGTCTTTTATTCACTCCATGAAATCTTATCATGTGGAAGTAAAAAGGTATGAATGAAAAACACAAGAAAATGGAACAAGACATGTAAAACCTCGTGAAAATTTATATCATTTTTCTTTTTTTGTTTTTCTTCTGTTTTGTTTAACGAATGTAATTAAAACTGATAATGCTTCAAAATTTGAAAATTCAATTATGCTATTATGTGTTGCAAGCCAAATTCGTACAAGAATTGAATTACACGAGTGGATGAGTGACAGTGATGGGAAAGTGTATGAACAGTTTCATCCCATCTCCGATATGCATAGCAGAATTTTTAAATTTCCCAATCAATCATTTGGGTGATTTTTGTGGATGGGCCGATCCAATTATTGGGCCAAATTTTATTTCGTGACACAACTTTATTTATTGGATGAATCATCATAAAAATTTTTAACAAGGAATGAGAAGATATTCCTGTTTAAATTTATATCAAATATTATCTGAATTCAAACAAACACATCACACTCAAATAATATCATTCGAGCAATAAGCGTGTGAAAAGAGTAGAAAAAATTATTTTAAAAATACAAAACACATTCGACATTGTGTATAAAATCATGATAAAAATTATAAAACATCATCCAATATTTAAATACTTTCCCAGGACAAATTTCAATCTCCAATAGGATATGCCATGGTAAATATACATTTTCATATTATAAAATCAGTACGATGATACCATGAGATTCACATCTGTCACACAAAATTGAACATCCAGCGGTAGCATCTTTTCTCATTACATTCCCTTCCACTTTACTTCCACACCCTATCTCCAACTGCGATATGTATTTCACTTCTTGTCTCCTTTACTTTCTATTGCAACCCTCAACTCACTTACTTCTACGCACTAGACCCGATCTCTTACTTTCCTCTTTCACTACGTTAGATACACATTCAACATATAGTACATATTTTTACTTACACTACATATATTTTCTATCTTCGTTGCTCGCTTGTATGCGCCGCGAGATTATCGGCACATGCGCCCAGTACGCCCTCTGTCTGGTCGGAAAAGCGAATAGTCGACGGCGTGTCTAAACCATTCCACTCCACTCGCCAGTAGTACGTTGAGGCTCGTCCTCCGTAAACGTGTTTACCGACTATCTCCAATCATCCACTTATTCTCTCACACTTTCAATCTGTCTTCATATGAAAATATATCTTTGACTCACCATTCAAATTAACATCCACTTATGATTCCTCCCCCGTTTATTTTATCGCTGCTTTTTGAACAATTCCTTCACTAATTTTTAATCATTTGAGGTGCTATTGTGATACAATTCGTGAGTCTTCGTGTATCTGTGTTCACTTGGAATCTTTTATGGAACCTAACGAGGAAATAGGAGAATGGGGCGTTTGCGTTAAAGGTGAAAAGGAAAAGAGTATATATGTATACATCATCCCCTGGGTATATTTTTTTTCTGGTTGGCTTCTTTTCCCTTTTTTTTTTCTACATTTCGAAAAAAGTTGGAGTTTGGAATTTTGTACGCGACAAATATTGCAGGAGAAGAAGAAGAAATGAGAATAAGAGAGAATGAAACGATGTGGGGGGAGTGGAGCGGAGCGGAGTGGAAGCTTTTTACTCCATCGGGAGTTTCTCACACATGCCTTTAGGCATTATAAGAGATATAACTATTCGAATGGTGTAAAGTTCTGTTAGGATGAGATTTGTTTCAATTTTTTGTTTGTTTTCTTGTTGTGTTTCTACTCGTTTTTCTTTCTTTCTCAATGTTTTGAGATTATGCATCTGTTATGATTCAAAAATTGTGTGGAAAATTCTTTCTCTAATTTTTCACTCCTTTGCGCATCAAAGAAGTGAAGAACTTGTGTGACATGGCATGTGAGATGATTACGTTAAATAATGTTTGATGTATTTTTTTTTTTGTTATCGAGTTCTGTAAATTTTTCTGTTGATCCTTTATTATTCAGTGACATTAATAGTTTGTGTTATTAGCTTATGAATAAATTATTTTATCAACATGTTTAGACATGTGTTGAACCTATTGATGGGCTCCCAGATGTGTCAATCAAACACAAGTGTTGAACGACGTAAGCGACTTGTTATTGGGTTCTGTTTCAATTATGAATGTAACGACGTGGCATATTGAGTAAACTGTCGATTGCGAATAGTCATGTTTTGATGAATGGATTTTCGTTGATAGAAATTGAAATGCATTTTACAAGCACTGAATGTCGTGAATATTGTCATTTTAGTTCTGTAGTCACAATCCATCTGGGTTGTTAGTTGTTCAATCAGTTTGTGTTATTTCAAAATGTTTGATGTTATGTTGGAAATGTTGTGTGAAAAGTGAAGATGAAAAAAAAACTGGAAACGTTGGAAATTCTGGTCATTAATATTTTACAATCTCGTGAGTAAAGCAAAAGCCATTTGAAGAGATTTACTAAACGTTTTGAAACTGCCTCACTCTTCAAAGCACGTGCAGTTGCATTTGATCATTTTCACTTCTCACACGTCATTCCACCTAAATTGAGATGAATCAAATTGAACTCCAGAATTGGAGTTTTATAAAAAAAAAACGAATAAATGGAAAAAAGGACGTTGGAAAAAGAACTGAGGGAAATAACGAATAAAAAAGAAAAGTGAATGGATAGAAATTCAAAACTTTTTTATCTTTGTGAAATAATTTTTTCCTCTTCACAATTTTAAATTACATTTAATATTTATTATTTCTCATCTTTGTTGCAGATTGCTTTTTGTGCCATCCCCATAATTGATCTTGGAAACACTTATGACGTGCAGTTGGTCATTGCGATAGCGGAAGCATAAACGTTGAACAAGGAACGAAGAGGAAAATAGATATAAAGAAAGAAGAAAAGGGAAAGTAAGGAGAAAATGAGCAGGAGATTGAAGTGAGGGGAAAAAATATAACAAAAATGAGCGAGTGTAAGTGAAGTGGGAAAAGCGAAATCTCATTACACTGTCAGCGCATCATCGTGGAACTTTTGATTTTTTCTCTTCCGTCTTCTTTCGTGAAGGACGAATGCATCGTTTTTCTTCAGTACCAACTGGCATTTTATTTTTTCATCGACCACAAGACCAAGGTGGATAGGCAGCTGAAAACGTCGACGTCGACGTCAACACGTCGAGTGAATCGCGATAAGTATCCTTGACACGTCTTGCGGTCGCGCTCAGTGACATCTTCTGTGCACAAGACAAAATTGGTGGTATCCCATCATACATACACACTACTATCACATTGGCGCTTGCAAACAGTTTTCCATCCACGAATTTTTCATTTTTCACGGCTTCATCCGTATGTCTACTTCCATTCTTCGTTCTCAAACGTATATGTATACACCTACATCTACTCTTCACCAACAATCTACGAGTAAAACGCATCGCGTTGTGGAATTCTACAGGCGCTCTCTCGAGTGCCAGAAATCTCAGTGAACCCATTGTGAAAACATGGCGTGGATAACAAGATGAAAATTGTCTGATTTATTTTCGAAGGTAAGACCACAGTGTAAAAATAAATTTTTTCAATCTATTCTCCTTTACTCAAAAACTTTATGAATATTCGTATTCAATAAATGGACAAATGCTTTTAACTTTTTGATCCACTGAATAATACCAACCTATTCAATATTTCCCGTGGTTATTTTTCCAGCATACATTTCCTCTTCGTTTGCTGTAACTCACTATCTTTGGGATACCTTAGTCCAATTATTCCGTACGCTAGACAGTTCATGATATTAATTCCAACGCCATAGTTTTACTCGATAAAAAAATTTGTTATTTTCCAAGATAAATTAAAGCGAGCAAACTTATGTTCATATTCGTGTTATATAATTCTTCTCTTCTGGAAAATATTCCAATTCAACTTTTGCACTCAATCACATCCCAACTCAACATAAAAAAAAATGAAATTCAATGGAAAAATCTTCCAATCAATCTTCTGTTTTCATCCAGAGTCCAATGACGTAACGTGTAATAATTGGAAGTTAATTTTGTCCATGCCCATGTTCCCTGTATGATCGACGTGCTGTCAATAAATGAGTGATGTTGAATTCTAACACAAATTTCAAACAACGTCAGTATCGCTACTGGTCCCAATTAAAAATCATTTGAAGTATTATCATGCAACGTTTCAATCAACAATATTACATCAGTGAGGATCTACTGCTCCATCGAAATTTTTCTGATGCCTACTCTGATATCAGAACAATGCAAGTAACATAATCCGATTGCATTATCACGCCACGTGCTGCTGCATTACCTTCATATAATAATGTCAAACATGTATCGATCAGTCATAATTTTTGTTTGGACGTTCAATTAATTTGTGAGTCACATATTGCTGTGAATAATTCATTGAAGTAAAGAAAAAAGAATAGAGAATGTAAAGAATTGAACGGGACAGAAAGACGATGCGGGTGATTCACATGAACAACAACCAGGGTATACACACCAACACTGGATACATAAAAATATATCTGTACATTTGTGCTTGCCAACATAAGTTGACCTAGGAGTTTAACCTGGACTGACCCTCATGTGCAATGAAATATTCTAACTTCACTACAATTTCACTGACGTGTTAGATACCAATATAAATAACTTTTTGCTGTTCATCTTTACATATCATTAAAAAAATATAATTCCAAACTTTTTGCAAAAAATTATGTTGAATCTTCATTTTCTCATTGTACTTCATGGTCGATGAAGATCTGTTAGAATTAATTATTCATCATTAATCAGATTTAATTGGAGTTGTAGATTTGTTTGAGAAAAAACAAGAGTTGGAATAATCAATGAACTTCATTTATTAACGAAACGTAAAATGTTTAAATAATAAAATTGTTACTAATTTATTTTTCATTATTGCAATGTGCAACGCTATTTATGATTTTCGATTTGTATTCATCATTGCATAGAGAACAAGTGAAATGGGAACTGTTTCCAAGGGTGAACAAAAGTGTTGTAAAAATAAATGGAGGAAGAGAAAATGTCGCGTGCACATATGATACAACTGAAAAATCCCATTTCGTTTGTGACAGAAGTCATCTCTTTGTATGTATACACATATGTAAAGACGACTGTTTATACATTCGTAAGTGTATATAGACATATGGCAAAGGACGAAAGAAACAAATGTCTCGTCAATTCTCTTTCACTGCAAATGATCCAGACATGGAATCCCTTTTTCAAGATTATTCGAATGTCGCTTGCGCTCATGTAATCGTCATACCATCCTACTACATCACCTATTCTCAAAAAAAAATATATACACATATATATAAACTTGCGTTCCATCTTCTCACAATGTCTTTTTTGGTTGGGTGATGGAGAACATGAGGTCCCAAAACCATTCACGAAATTGCTCAGACAGAATGTTCTACTATCGATCTTCACCTCAATTGCGTTTGATCCTCCTCACATTTTTCTATTTTTTTACACAGCTACCAATTTTTTCTTGTCATTTGTTACATCACTGACTTTGAAAATTGTTTATATTGATTTCTGTCTAGTTCCAATAATTTCTGTCTGATTATTCAAAGTATAAATAGAAATGACAGAATTAATTCTCAATAATAAATTTCTGTTCATCATTTTATATGTGATTTTTATTATTTTCAGATTTAATTGAGAATTAATGATGTCTTGGAGTGAGTTCGACAATTATCACAATTATTCTGCATCGCAAGCTCATTGAGAGTACTCAACACTCACACAGATGTGAAAATTGTCAATGGTGGAGAATCTGTGAGAGGAAAAGTGAGGAAATAACAAATGAAATATTTGCAGTATGATAATTATTCGTGTTGAAAGACAGTGGAATAAAGAAGATAAATAAAAATCACAATGTACAAACTATTCCGTCGCGGCTCCGGTCGCATGTTCGTTCTGTGCGTGGTACTGTTGTCGCTGTTATTGTGCTTGTATTACGTGAGCCAAACTCAAGGGCCATCAGCATCATTGCCAGCTCCACAAATTGCTGTAAGAGAAGAACAATTACTGACAACTATTACGCCTGACTACAATCAACCACCTGACACACGTGTATCAGCTGCCAATTGTCCGTTACCACAGTCACGCACTGCTGACATTGATGGACCTGCTGAATATTCCAAGTTCGACTTCCAAGTGAGTTTTTGACAAAACTCAGATTATAATTTAATTTAATGAGTTGATTCGTCGGTGTCACCAGTTTGTTCAACAACTGAATTCCATACATTTCACGCTCAATATATTGGACAATACGCACAGTAATGCTGTGCCTGTGTTCATCGATGTGATACCATGAAAAAATTGATGATTTGAATTTTCATTTGTGCATTTTAAATTACACGTTGAAGTCATTCAATTGCTCAACAAATGAGAATGAAATAATTTTTATCACGTCTAATGAGAGGCAACAATTGAATTTATAACACTTTAACATTTTCACGTCTGGTAGAACAAAATTGAATTGGACGTGTGATTCATTCGCACAACAGAATGTACAAATGTCTCACATTATATTTCATTCATTCATTCATTTACTTATTTAGAGTTGTTAGTTTTTTTTTTTTGGTTCTATGTCATTGTTTATTTTTTGTTCTTTTTTATTTATTTATTTCACTTTTTTTTTGTTTCAAGTGTATTCCACTCGAATTCGTCCAGAGCGAATAAAATAATTACGAATACGAGTCGTGGAAAAGTGCGGAGACAGCGGTACACCGAGGCAACTCGATTAAACGTCGCCTCGGGCAGCGCCGCGATTCGTTTTAATTACGCGTGGGGCGAGGTTGTCGTCCTCCACATATCCCCCAGTCTATCCACCCACTCACCCATACAAGCAAACAAACATATACATCCCTCTCTACACATCTATCCAGTGACTCTATGGGACAGCGTGACACATTGGTTGTTGTACGTTGTGAGAAGCGAAATGTTGACACGACTTTTGCAACATCACACCCTGATCTATCATTCACATGTATAATAGTTTGAGGAATGCTGTTGGGGAAATAATTGAGGGAAATTATTGGAGTGTAGTGTCAAAAGGAATTTATAATAATAGGTTGAATTTGTTGTTTCAATTTGCGATTTGGAAACGTCAAGATTTTATGCTGGATATTTTCTTTTGTAATATTCGTAATAAGTCGATGGGTGTTTTTGTGAAATATAACGAGCTTTTGTAGTTTCAACTATTTTTCCATATGCGTCTAAGAACTTGGTAGATAATTTCAGTGAAAAAATATTCAACTTGGTTTTTATTTCAATTGGTCGACTAGACCACTTTCTTCCTCGTTTTATATTTAACTTCAGAATTACCACACGAACACTATCAATTGTTTAATGAGTTCATTTTATATTCCAACAATCTATTTTTGTGTTGTTGATACCCGAA
This sequence comes from Meteorus sp. PSUC_FEM 10030008, assembly GCA_018881525.1. Lineage (NCBI taxonomy): Eukaryota > Metazoa > Arthropoda > Insecta > Hymenoptera > Braconidae > Meteorus > Meteorus sp. PSUC_FEM 10030008. The sequence goes on along the minus strand of JABMBR010012738.1, from coordinate 11,772 downwards.
AATTAATTCACTTTCGTCGAAAAGTGGCAAGTTGATCAATTTTCATTCAATATGAAATTAATTGTCGACGTGTACGGATTTTTCAACGCTAGCAGGTGTGATGTCTTCATTAAGACACGCATACCATCCATTATTCCTAAAATTATTTATGGTATCTTAGCTAAAGAGACTGTGAAAGAAAATTGTGAAGAAATAAGTACTTACTTGAAGACTACTAATCGTAGTGTAGCTTCACCCTCTCTGCATTTTCAAGGCTCTCGTTTGAAAATTATTCCAGTTGAGAGGAGTGATTATGGAGGGTACACAAGGAGGTGGTAAGGTGAGGTGAGTCCGCATGCAAAACGTTGTCGCGAGTGTTGAAGAGCTTTTCGCCTTCGCTTCTTTCACTCTCGGCGACTGTAGCCTCATAAAAATCATTTTCCTCCTTTGCGAATGTAAATGGACCGTGTGATTCTTGTCAGCACGTTCTTACATCTATACTAACAAAAATATGAGCTGAGAAATATTAAGAAAATTGTCACTACTAAAATGTTCTAATGAAAATTGTGTCTCACCATGAAAACTAACGAAGCGGACGAAGTAGAACAAGAAAATTTCGTCAGATCAGGCATTTACTCTCTGTACCTTTCATAATTTGATTGTCGAAGAAATGTGAAGTCAATACAGAAATTAACTGTCAATTACAGAATATTTGATAGACTAAAACTTACTCTCACATCAAAGAAGTATTTTTAACATAATTCATGTGCATAACGTGAATCTCAATTGCGATAATGCATGAAATGTGGCATTCAATGTCAAATTGATTCATTCGAATGTATCACAAATGTTTATTTATGTAGAGTTTTTTTTTCTGTCTTGATTGTTTGCACATTTCTTCCTCGTTGATGCAAAATCGATAGTGCGTGTGTGTGCACTGGGGTTAACTCGACTAGAAGCGTCATACAACGATGAGCGTTTAGTGCAAAACACGTTCCATACACAGCTCTTTCCCCAACTCTCCATCATCATCGCCATCAGCATCATCATCATCAGCATCATAGATATATACCTATGTTCATATCTCTGCACTCTTTGTTAATTGTTTACTGTATACATGCATGGATAAAGGGTGGTGGATGCGTTGCTCTGCATTGTATACAGTTGTGTGTCCATGTGATTGTCGTAGACAATAAAGGAAAATTGCTCGTTTAAACACAAGCACACACTACGATGAATAAATTGAATTCACGTGTAAGCATATACTTCACTTATTTAACACAGATATTGATGACTCATCGACACGAATAATTCTGAACGCTTGTGTGCATCCAATAGTTTGATAGATATTTTTTTTTTTCCAATGAATGCACACTTTTATTGCACAGTCTGAAAACCATCCCTTCCATTTATTTTTATCACCGATTGTGAGGGCTCTCCATCATCCATTTGTATTGTTGCATTGTGAGTGAATAAATTTGATGGAATGGGAAACATTTTTATGGATGCTATGCTTGGTGTATTTCATCAAGATTGTAGGCGATGAGACATTCAGGTGTAGACCACTTTGTGAGGAATATTTCAATGTATTTAACAAGTGGATCGGAAGTTGAGTTCTACTTGGGATGATACTTTCTTTCATATCTTTGATTGTTCCAACTGAAACACATTCATAGTCCATGTGTGTTTATTATTCGTTGATGAGTAATCAGGTACGAATCAATTTTAATTTGTTGGTGAAGATATTTGAAGTGGAATTTCAGTTTGAAATTATTGAATCACGTTGAGGTTGAAATATTTTAATCAAAAGATATTTTAGATGTTTCAGTGGTGGTAATGAAGATGTTATCTAAGAATGGAGAACAATTACGTGTGAAAACTGATTTGTCACATGACGAGAAGTGCTTGTGAACTTACACGTTCACAGAAGAACGTTTATATAATTTGCACGAGTAAGAGTCTACGGGATACTTCACTCTGTTGATGCGTTAAAACCGCAACAAACCAACGTGAGAGAGAAAGATAAAGACAAAGAGAAATGACAATGACACCGTCAACACAGACCCCTACAACGCGTAGCTTTCAACAAAGAGTACGTGTAACTATACAATATAACCTCGCGTGACATACGCTCATTTGTGGAAATTCGTATAAAGGGAGAAACTTTAATGCTGAAGATCCCCCAGCAGTAGTTGACCTGGATTCGTCACTTGCCAGGTGGACTTTCATGATGCCACAATCGCGTTCAGTCCTCTCATACATTTTCCAACGAATTTAGATTATTCCTTATCATCATAATGCCAAATAAACTTTTAATATTGACTGCAATATCCGTTGCATACATAATTTTTGTTTATTGATCAATTTTCATGGATGACATTCTTTTAGTTGATTCTAGTAAAATTCAACAATCCTAGCATTGGTATCATGACAGCTTGTGATGAATTCCTCGTAATTTTATCGGTATGTCAACAGATTTCTGACAGATGTAGATGACTTTGCATTCACAATCTCTGATGAAAATTCCTTATAAATTCCCTCGGTTTTTTTCTCTTATTTCATTCTGAAGTATTAAAAGTTGCGTAACTCTTTCATCCATGATGTTGGAAATTTGATGAACTTCATTGATTACTCGGTAGAATTAACAGTTTTGTGAACTATTTCAATCTTCGCAGCGATATTGGAATCCGGTTTTCAGTCAAGAGGAGCTTCCTATAATTGTCTTGTAGAGAATAGTGGCAGTAGAGAACATGTAGAGGTCAATAATACTCCAGTGACACAAAGCCCGATAGGGATTAATTGAAGCTCAAGGATATTATTATTGAACTATTGGTTTATCACAGATCTGAATCCCAATTACATTTGACGAGTGTTCCATCAGTTCATTGATATTATCATTAGACATTGGCGATTGACAATTTTAATCAAATTTTTCAACTAATTTTCTAGTTTTCATCTGGATGATAAAAAGAACAGAGTGAAACTTGGAATATATGTGAAAAGCAAAAACAGTGTTCATGCAAACGACATTTAATCAGACCAGGAACAAACGAATGGCCCACTCATCCATTGTCTCGCTTGAACGATCAACTTGAAATCGATTTTGCAAACCTCAAGGGCAAATTGCCATCGCTTTGCGTGGTTTTCGAATGAGATCGTAATCTCTTTCTGTCTTTCAAACGATTTCGTATTGACTTTATACGTACACATATGTGCACATCTATGTGAACGTTTCTACTGAATTGACAAATTTAATGGAATTCAACGAGGAAATTTTGTGATTCGAATCTCAATGACATCAATTCTGTTCTAATTCGTTTGAAATTGTTCTGTCATTAGAAAAAACATGGAAAAGTTTATTCAATTTTATTTCCATTTTCTACTTTGGAAATTCATATTTCATTTGATTTATATCAATCAACATCCTGAATGATGGTCTGGTACTGTTGCAATCCTCGTCATTTTTCAAACGTGAAGTTTTCTGGGAACGATGTTTGTCAAAGATGAATATCATTTGCTATTAACGAATTGGAATTGGCAGGGGATACCTGTTCAAATATTGGATAATCGTTCCATCCGTTCCCATTTCATTGCTTGACACTATGCAACAAAAGAATTACGTTTTTCAACCGTATAAAAGTAAAGTCATTTCCAATATTTGTGTATAAATATTTCAGTACAATAATTATCAATCATTTAGCATCAGTTTGTGTCCCAAAATCACCATTAAATTCTCCAATTTAGTCCATGCACAGGAAGCAGGAGAAACAAGTAAATACGGTTAATTGGAAATTGTCACTGATGACTGATTGCACTCAACATAGTAGTCATTTTCTTGTATAAACATTGGTAGCTTGACAACAACCAGAATGAATTGACTCGGCGAGGAATATAGAAAGGTAGAGAGGGAACGGCTGAATAGTGGAGTGTCTGGTATCCTTCTGTTTCTCCTTCTTGCGCGCACATAACAGATATCTATTACAGACGTTTATATGGATATACACATTGAAATTTACTGGTCGCGCTACCCAACAGTTTATCACGTTCAAACGCGACATTTGCTGTTATGGAACTTTGACATTGTACTGCGTACGTCATCGTGGGCAATCAGTTGGATACCAAACCATAAATGTGGGTGGTTAGACTCAGAATAGAATCGATGGCCGACTGACTTCATACCAAAACCGATCGTGTGTGACGATGCAGATGAAGTCGATTCATTTCATGCATCGCTTCATCATTTTATTTCTCATTAGCCAATTAATTAAAAGTCATTCAATTTCATATACATCAATGTGTTTGTAGATAATTAAATGAACAGGAAATACAAAATAGTTGCAATTAATGTTTAATTTATCGTGAATTCGATTAACTTTTTTTTTACTTTCAGTTTTAATGAACGATAGTTTCATCATGCAGAAATGTTTTGCTCGAGTGGTTGGAGAGGTGTTGCATTTATCTTGAGGAAATTATATTTTGCAAATCGCATTTTATGTTTACGACTTGAGCAACAGCATTGTGGGAATTCAAAAATGTCGCAGCTGAATTCTATTTTGACGTTTTTGTGTGGTAGAGGAATCACCTTGGGATTGATTTATTGCAGAGATGTTTGAAACGTTATGACTATGATGAATATTTTTGCTGCTTTAAAATGGTAGATAATAGTCGCAATCTTTTATAGGTTATAAAAAATGGAACTGGGGATTTTCTGGTGTTTGAAATAATTTTGTTTTTATTTGGGTTCTGCGAATCAGGAGAGAGTTGGAGGAAAATGAATAGTATCGAGGCACTTATTTCTCATATCTAAGATATAAAATCATATAAATATTCCGCAAAACATCATTAATAGTCCATAAAATAAACAATGTGCACTCAAAACTACATTTCATAGAATTTTTAGCGATTTTGTCGAGTTTATCCTCTGATAGTCAACTGAATGGTATAAATTTACGATTGCACTTGCTGCGCAAAACGATAAAATGAAATACTTTTCGCACAAAACCAGTGGAATGTTTTTTTCTTTCGCTTTTTCATGCTATAAATATATCTTTCATGCACCTGGTGCATTACATTTTCCGTATATGTATCGATGATATATTTTCGTATCTTTGTCTCTACGTGAGAGGATCATCATCGCTGGTATAAAACGCTCCTGATCTCTATCACATTTTTGCATTTTATTGTTCTGAAATTCATTGAACGACAATTTTTCATACGTGACACAGATCATATTCCTTCGTATCTTTATTCACCAACGATACAAGCTTGATCTTTTCCAACTCATAAAATCTGTTTCAATGCTCTTAATTCACTGTTTTAATCATTCCTTTTCATTTCTGCGTTTTACATGTATCTATTGCTTGACTTCATATCTATATATTATGTGTAATCTTCCTTGCCCGTTTTCGCTCGACTTTTTCTCGTTTCCTACGACAACGACGACGCCGACGACGCCAACGACGACGAAAAACGACGGAATAACGAAACGAATATAAGCGAACCATGTCGACATTCAAGCCCATAATTCTCGCACGACTTACGTTTTCCCTTGTCGTTATATTCACCCAACCGTGTTGCACCAATTGCTTCGAAAGATTTGTATAAAGATCCTTTTTTTTTTCACTCGTATATTGACTTGTCATTCTTTATTCACTCATTTTTTCTTTTATTCAACTCGAGAAAAATTTATGATTGCATAGATAGAAAACTCATTGGGAATATTAAAAATTATTTTTTCTCTTATTATCAAGTTAATTTTCTCCAACTTTTTCTTTTTCCATTTTATATGGAGCTGATATCGAGAACTGGATGAATAAGGAAATAAATTCCTCATTCATTTTCTCGTTATTGAGAATGAATAAATAATATAGTTCGCTATGGTTTTCTGTTCTTTATTTTCATGGGAATACTTTGGATATTTCTTTTTTCTTTTTTTTTTTCATACGCAATCAATCTCATTTTTTATGTGCGGTCAATTTTATATCTTTTTAACGCCATGTCATTTTATATAGTTTATCCATTTATATTTTTACTCTTGACGATAACACCAAGAAAAAATCTTGTCAATTTATTATTTTCTTTCATCATTTTTTATCATCTATTTTTAAGTTACCCTCTTGACATCTTACCCTTCTCAATACAACTGCTGTCAACGACGCTGTCACTCACCAACCAGTGCCGCATAAACCTAAACGAACAAGAGCTACTTTCTCTCACCCCAATGTTTGAACTAAAAAAGAAAAAAAAAGTATGAAAGCACCATACCCAAAGTGTATTCTGGATAATACAATCTCAAAACTCCAGGAAAATTTTAGGGGAGATAAAAATCTCAACACTCTCACGCACCCTCATCCATATTTACTCAATAATTATTTTCAAATTATATTTATGTCAAAAGTAGAACCAATTTTTCTCCGCCAAATGATATTTACCCCAAGCGTTTTGAAGTGAGGATACTCAATCCGACTTTATTATGATTTTCTTTGACGTTCATGTGAAATATTCATCACCAATTTATTCTTTCATAATGAACACTATTGTGTTGCATCAAATAAATGAGGAAAATTTAATTTTCACCACCTCAGGTTACAAAAAAAATCTCAACCTCTTGTTCTTCATTGTCCTTCTATTCATTTAAATATTCAAAAATTTTGCAAAATGTATTGTGACAACGCGTGAACTTATTTCTCCTCGCGATACTTCTCATCAACAATTGCAAATGAGAGACTAGTTGATGAGTTCAAATATATATCGAACACCATCTGGAAACAATCGATAGTCTATTTTCATACATATCGAAATACAACAAGTGATGTTACCACTAATTGTATATGAATTTTCATTGTACTCCTATGTTGTATTTCACAAAAGAACGAAAATCACACCACTTGAATGTACTCCAACATGATCCAACAATTCTCATAAAAATCCATTTATTGTGAAAAGAATCTGGAACATATTGCGTCAAATCTACTTCACCTCACGAACGCTTCACCAAATATGAATCCAATAAAATTCCAAAGTGTCATTATATCCATGTGAAACTCCAATTGTCAATTTATTTTCATCCAATATACTGCAAATGTCCTAAAAAAGATTGAAACTACCAGAATTCCAAATATCTCAATGCCACACACACACACTGTGAATAATTTTTATTTTTTCCTACCATTCAACATTGAAATCTTGATAATATTAACCAAAAAAATTCATACAAACATTTTCACTCCACTTATCTCTCCTGGTAAATTATTTACCCAAAGCAATGTTGAAATCCAATGAAAATTTCATGTCTCTGAATGCATTATACATAAAATTATAATTGCCAATTTATTTCGTTTTAGTGTACAGTGATGAACGTTGTCAATATAATTATAAAATAGAAGTATTCATATTACATCTTGAAATTGGTCTTGGCATTGCAATATATCCACCTTATCATCGTCTCACCAATTCAAATAGCTCACTCAGTTCCACGACGAAATAACATCCCATTTCGAGTCAATTTCTGTTTCGCTCAAGTATAGCAGACGGTGTCGAGCAGTCCATGTCTCTTCGTCATGGCTCACGACTATATCAATACATTTATATAGATATACAGAGACACATTATATAAAATAGTGCATATATATATTATGAACTAGACATTTCTCTCCTCACCACCTGCTTCCTCACTCTCACCATCTTCTGCGTCATCTCCTTAGCTTTTACTATCTGACATATTTTACTCTTCTTTTCCACCATCTCGTCCACTCATATTTATCGATAACTGGATATACAATTTACTTGTAAATATATCACAACTACACACTCCAATAAATTTATATTTTGTATCGTAAATACATTTTTCGTATATTGGACTCTCGAGGTTAAATACAAAATGTCGAAGTATTTCACTTCACATTTATGCCAAAAATTTTATATTGAATGCAGAGTGAAATTCAATACCGAAATGGAACGTAATGGAATAAATGTTGTTTATTATTTTATTTTCGAGGTGCAAATGGCAATTAAATTATTTAAATATCGGGAAAACTCTTCTTCCATCATGAAAATCATCCCGTGGCATGTAGAATTGTCTCTAATAATTAAAATACTTTTGTTTTTATTTGGCATCGGGAAAAATTTTAATTTTCACTCTATCGATTTTCATGACGGAAATTTTCTATACTGTCACATTGATAACTAGATAAATTAAAAAAAAAACAGAATCATCTTCGAATTAAATAACGTTTTTCCGGGTATATTAAATTCTGATAGTCCAGATATCTGCTAAAATATTTTCACATGTATATAATATTCCTCGTGGATGAAAAACGTTTTTAGTCCTGTAGAATAATTGAACAATTTAATTTCGTTGATTGTACTCATAGAAAATGTGCCACATGTTCTGCACATGCATCGTATACATAAAGAAAACATACGAGGGTTTATTTTACTCAGTATATACAAACCCTTCCATTGATAGAATTCCAAAGATATTAACGCAATTGAAAAGCACCATTGCGCGCGCCATGTGTATATAAATGCATATAGTACATGCACACGATGGGTGCAAATCAATTCACACTGCATTCTCCCCTATTTTCGCATGGACGATCGAGTGCTGTGTTTGAAAGGATGTGTATATATGTACGTGTGAAAGGGATATATAGTGAAAATGCATCGCTACCAAGGGTTGAATGAAACACGAATATTCCACAGCATACTCACAATATATATCAACGATTTCGCTCCATTCGCTCTTTACTGCATAAATTTTATTGAATTTTTCTTTCCTTCTTTATTCATATTCATGAATATATATATATATATTTACACATATTGATATTTAACATTACAATTTTATCCAACCATTCTGTCGATTCAAAAGTGATTTACAATATTGATCGTTCTTCTGTAAAATTTATCACAAATTTTATTTACTCACGACTTTTCTCATTTTATTTCAAATTTCAAATACATTATTTACATGAAGTTTGTTAGAATGGACGTTTGAACTTTTGGTGAATGGCTTACCTAGTATTTATAGGTTAAATATCATCTATTGTGATAAAATATAACCCAGAATGTGAAAGAAATAACACAGTGGAAATTCAAAGTGTAATTTAGTGGTGTTTTAATACAAATTACATCACAAATAAATTTAATTATACAGAGATAAGTTAGAAACAAACATTTATTGTAGGAATATTTTTATTATTATTCAAGATCAATATTATTGGTATGCTGGTCATGAAATTCATTTAGTTAATTATAATAAGTGGCGAATTTTGAAATATATTTTTGTGTTGAACATTTGTCATTGGAAGTATTAAGGGAAGTGTTCATGTGACTTTTCCCATTTCTTTTTGTAGAAATTATGAGACAATGTAATTTTTTTCCAACGCACTTTGAGAAATATCGTTGGAATTAATGTAATTTTTCAGAATAACTGTGACACACAATTTTTTTTATTTTCGGTAAATCACTTTTTCGTTTTTCTCATTTTTTCATTCGGCTGCAACTTATATTTCTGGTGCAAATAAAACTTCACACAGCTTCACGTCACGTAGCTTCCATCTATAGTACTATATATGTATATATAGGTTCACACATTCCTCGCATATTGTCCGATAAAACCTTAGCTGCCCGCAACATACCTTTAAAATACCTTGGGAATTTATTTTCGCATAGTTTTGAAACGCAATCGTGCACTCTGTCGTCAATCACTCTCAATGTCAAATTTTTTACTCATTTGACATTTTTTTCATCATTTCTCTCATCAATTTTACACTGCAATTTTTACTTTGATATATACGAAGTTATTAATTTATTAAATCGTTGAATAATTCTTGAATTTACTATTTTTATCTTTATGAAGAAGAATAGAGACAAATTGATGAGAAATTTATAGCGACAAATTAATTTATATTCATAACAATTATTCAGATTGACAAAAAGGTAGAATAAAATTATTTACGAAATAAATATTAATGCAGTGGTAGAAGGGAAATTTTCCAGTTTCTCCAACGAACTCTTTGTGCAATAATAATATAAAATTTATTCTTCAATAAAAGCCCACACACGTAAAAGTCATGATGCACAATACATATCCATTATATCAAACTGTACTCTTCTTTCAAGAATGCAAACAACATACATACACTTAAAGCACACAAACAGCAACGCGCACGTGTTGAGACGTGCATAGTCCTTCTTGTTTATACCAAACACATGCATATATACTGCTTCATTCTAACGCGTAAATAAATAATAATTCTTTTGATGTTCTCACTAAAGTGCTGGAGGAACGACGCATATATACATACATGATATATACATATACGAACTTGTTCGTGCGGGTGTATGAACACATACGAGGGTGAATAGAGGGAACAAAGGGCGCCGATTACATCTTTCACTCATCCGTATGAAAATACGATTTTTTTTGTGTCGGAAAAATTCATACTGTCGAAAAAGTGTATCGAGAATAAATTTTTATGTGACATTTTTTTTGCATTGGAGAAATAATTCGACTGATAAAATTATTTTGGGATTTAGCTTGTGATTGTGAGAAATTTTGATTTTACGCGTAATTTTGAATAAAGTTGAAAATTTATTGATCGAATTGTGGAAAATGTCAACTGAGCTTGTGTGAGGATGAATCTCTGTATAAAAATTAATTTCGTAATTCTTATCGATGAGATTCCCCTAGAAAATTATACACCACTTCTTTATACTCTTCTCAATAGATTCAAATCATCCGGATATCATTCACTTGATTACCATAATCAAACCATAATTTATCATGGGAATTACGTAGGGGGAGAATTCATATACATGTTTAACCCTTAGACATTTTCTTGATTATACAAAATATTTCTCTCTTTCTCGTTCTTCATGTATAACCTCTTCTACGACTGGAATAATAATCAAAAAATAAAATTATGAAGAACTATTTCATAAAAGAAGATATTACAGTAATTCTTCAACTTCACTTTTTTTTTATCTTCGAGCATGAAATAACTCATATCAATCATCCATCACAAGATGCGAAAACATAAAATGGATCTTGTCGCAATTTTTCCCAACTCAAATTCACCATGTGACTGTTCTACTATTAAAATTTTTCACTAGTCCATTTTTTATTTCACCCTGTTCGTAGATATAACTTTTTTTTTTTTTTACTGAATGTGTAGTCATCAGATGTGTTGCGACCATATACCAGTGGGTGACGGAAATAAAAGCGCTGGTGTATGAGAGTATAAAAAAATATGCTTGCACATCTGTATAGAGAAGGGATGTTGAGAAGAGCCATGCAGGAAGAGCGACAAGAGGCGTTTGAAGGGAGAATGGTTAGAGAGTTGCGAGAGTATTGAAGTTTTTTCATATAAAAGCTGGCTCATAGTGAAAACCATCAAGTCTTGTCCGAAGGGGGATGAACTCCCTTGCGCGCGTCTTATCGGTCGTCTTGTAAGATAGAGGTGCGCACAAAGAGAAAACGCGGTGTGAGATGGTCGTTGTACGTAGCATGAACGTGAATGAAAATTATATATGTATAGTTGAATATGTTTGAAAGTCTTGAGTTTAGTTGGTATAAGGAGATGAAAATTTATAGATAAGAAAAATGAAGAAACAGAATGAGTAGTAGAGAGAAAGTAGATATGCAGCTTTTATTGCTGTGGCAAAGCCATTTGCATAACCCATTGGCGTAAAACGTCCATTCTTTTCGTATTTTTAAATTGAATATAACAATTCAGTTGAAAAGAAAAAAAAACGTTTTTTTTTTTTTTTTTTTTTTTCATTGAAAGA